>JAHZND010002029.1:0-57418 GCA_027744115.1 Acrocyrtus sp. NNG-2020
TAAACTCTTTGTTCTACCGTGCTGTGCTCCTCGTATGCATTAGCATGTATCACTTTCTACCGTGTCACATGTTCTTTCGGCTTTGCACTTTGTGTGCGAGTTGAGAGGACAATCTGTACACCGCTTTCTGTTCTTATCGCGTAAACATCATTTAGTCATTCTTGCCAGAATTTGTCCAGTTTTTACTTGTAGTTACAGCTGAGCGAGAGTATAGTTAGTGCAGAACTAATTTAATTAGTTAATGCTACTTTTGTCTGTTGTAAGGAGTACTACGATTAGTGCTAAAAAAATATACCAACCTACACTATTCACACAGGAAGATTAGCAAGTCGGTTCACTAAGTTATAGTACTTGTGAGTAGAATAAAACTATTTTTGATTAGGATTGGGGAGGACTGGGTGGTCAAAAGTTGGGAGTAATTAGTTTATTTTTGTCTATTTTAATGAATTTAGTGAACAAGGCGGATCCATTTGCTGAAAGTTGTGTAATTGCATTTTGAATTATTATGCACCGGGCAAGATTTATAAGGTACGGTAAATGGGTGTTGGGGGCGGCTGCTGCAGCTTCAGCTACAGTAGTTGTAACACATTGTTCCGCCGGTTCAGCATCTCCGTGGACACCGACCAAACCCTCCAATGTGCCTGATACATATTCGAAATGGGACTACAACTGGGATAAGTATGTTTAATGATAAGCATTTTTGTATTCAGTATTTGTACTCAATTTAAGTAGAGCTTGAAGTGAAAATGAATGTGAAATTATGTAGACGAGAACCGTACAGTTTGTTGAAGCCATCCAAAAAAAGCAAGTCTGGAAAAGGAGAGCATGAGAGTGAAGATAACCTTATTGACAAACTGGAGAAAAAGAAGGCAAAGGCGATTCGTCACCTTATCCTTATTCGTCATGGTCAGTATAACATGAAAGGTGAATGCGATAAGGAGCGATATCTTACCAAACTAGGGGAGACGCAAGCTCAGCTCACTGGCAAAAGACTTAAAGACTCCGGCATCGACTTCCATTCCATTGTGTGTTCCAACATGACTAGAGCAATTCAAACGGCGGAAATTATCCTGAAGGAGTTATGTCAAGAGAATCTGGAACTGAATACCCAAGATCCTGTACTTCGCGAAGGAGCTCCATGTCTACCAGAGCCGCCGGTTTCCAATTGGCACCCCGAGCTTCACGTAAATTAATAAATTAATAAAAATTTATTTTATTGACCTCTTTAAGAGTAAAATAAAAAATAATAAATATTGATTTCACTTTAATACAGCAGTACTATGAAGATGGAGCTAGGATTGAGGCTGCGTTCAGGAAATACTTTCATCGTGCAGATCCTGACCAAGAAAAAGACTCTTATGAACTCATCGTGTGTCATGCTAACGTTATTCGTTACTTTACGTGTCGGTGAGTGATTTAATTAGTTTACATAATTCATAATTATTTCTGGCTATCTTTTTGCGAATAATTAATAATTCATTTTCCTTGGTTTTAAAGTGCTCTACAATTTCCTGGAGAGGCTTGGCTACGAATCAGCTTAAATAATTGCAGCATTACTGTTCTTAGTATTTTGCCATCTGGTCGTGTTGTTCTTAGGGGTATGGGTGATTCAGGGCATCTAGGAGTCGACAGTACTACAACATAAATCAAATCCTTCAGTCATGACGTTGAGCTAGAAAATATGCATCCTTACTTTTTATACGGAATTATGTATTGTAAACTGATTCATTTGGAAACTAATTAATTTAAGTGTGTGAAAAAAGAGAAAGTATTGATTTGAAAGTGTTGAAACATTTGATTATGTGCAAGATATGGAATTGACATGTTATCCCTTGCTGTAATGCGATAAGTAAATGAATGAACTGTTAACGATGCACATCCCATATATTAATCTACATATGTATTAATACAAATAAAAACGTGTGTCGTTTACATTGCAAAGACTTAGTATTTATTTTTATAAATAAAAACTGTCAACTGTTTTCCCTCATAAATGACATTCATAGTATCATCATAACTGTTAGTTTTGCGTTGACGGAAGCCATAAAACAAGACAAATACAGGATAAAGAAGTTTAGCATTAATACAACATTGCTTTAGGATAGATCATAGTATTTTGCTTAAGTATGTATTTATGTAACATTGTAGGAAGAATTTTAGGAAGGGATAATTTAAAATAGTTTATGCTACTATAATATGTCCACGTTTAACACAATTGGAAATTTATTTTTATTCTACATTCTACACATACAGAACGTTTATAGGGCCTTTGGTAAATTAGTAATCCTCGGGTTCCCCTTCACCTTCCTCATATTCATCATCGTCATCGTCAGGTTCACCAAGGGCCCGGACAAATTCTGTCAAAATATTTTTCATGTTTTTGGACTTGGGAATGACTTATTTGAAGTAAAATGCAATTATTGTTTTGCATGTGTCAAAAATGTTACCATTAAAGTCAATGCGTCCGTCCCCGTCCACATCTACTTCTTTAATCATATCCTCAATCTCATCTTCGCTTAAGTCCTCACCCAAGCAGTGAAGAACCGCTCGCAAATCGGAAGCACCGATATAACCCCGATTGTGCTTGTCAAAGATCTAGTAAATAATAAATATATCATGATTAATTTTTCTGAATTTTTAAATCAAAAAATCATATCGCGCAATTCTACCCTAAATGCATCCCTGAGTTCCTGCTCCTCATCCGTACTTCCTCCAGTGTTCCCAGAGTAATTCGAGACAATTTCGATGAATTCCTCAAGTGAAAATAACCCATCACCATTTATATCAACCTTTTGGAAGAAAAAGAAATTTGCCTGTTATCACAGAAAATCCGGTTTTTCAAATTAATAGCGGTACAATTAAGTAAAAGAAAACCTCTTTCAACATCTCCTTTAGCTCCTCTTCGCTTGCAAATTGTCCTAGGGATCTCATCACAATTCCTAAGCAAATTTACAAAGGATTAGAAAGGAATTTATTTATATAAGCGTTGAGAGCATACTTGGCAATTAGGGAAAGTATTTGAAATCAAGCACGGTAACTTTACTCCTTGAAAAACAAACAGCATTTTTGTACGAATGGCGTTTTACTAGTGGGCATATCCCATATCTCGCAATGCCCACATGTGTTTCTACTGTAGGATAGTCTAGAAAATAATGGAGTTTTTTTTATTCTCGTGCTTGATTTCAAGTTTTTCTCAAACCTAGTTCGTCTTTTGTAATCGAGCCATCTCCATCTTTATCAAAGAATCGGAAAGCCTCCCTGAATTCTGCGAAACAAATGTTTATTTAAACGGTTAATGATGAGCTTTTTATTTTGTTTGCATGTGTTTGGAAATACATATATTTTCTCGGAAGACCATGAAACAAGTATAAATAGTGTAGACGAAAACAAAAGACCTTGCATTTGCGTCTCAGAGAGTTTTGATTGGATTTTTAGCGAGTCCAATGACTGTCGAATGGACTCAAATTCGCCGAGATTTGGATTCGGACTGGGAGGAGCACATTCCTCCGTGGTAGGTGACAAACCTTCGGTACTCATTGTGGAAGAAAATGGGCCCTTTGTTAGTTCCTCTTGATGGATTTTACTAACGGCAGATGACAAACCGTCTATGCTATTTGCTGAAGCTGCTTGTCTCCCTGTCGACGCTGAAGGTGAAGATGTACAGGATGAAGAAGCTCCCACGACTACTCCAGTTGATGGTGAAGACGGTGGAGTTGAAGTCCCCTTTGTAAAGAACAATAGCAGAGAAGCACATTAAACGGTGAAAGAACCTATCTACCTGCCTGCACAATCCAAACCTATTTCTCCTTGCCAGGAAGCATTGGAAAGAAAATTTATGAATTCACTTCCTTATATGAAATACGGCGCACTAAGAAACGTTCTATTATGTGAAATGTACTATCATGTATTGGGGTTAAATGAGATTTTCTGTTTTTGTCATGCTTTCAGCAGCAACTTCTTGAATTTAATATTGACCTTGACTCGAAACGTCGAAACTCAGCTCCGATCTGTGCAGAACAACACGAGTATATATGGAATTGCTGAAGGGAACTAAAATGTAAATATTTGTATGTTAGGTATCTCGCACTGCTCTCGTTTGTAAATAGTAAGGCAAAGGGCCGCAGTGGCCAGGCGCTTCCTTCCTGTTCTATGCACACTTAGAAAAGAAGTTGTTTTCGTGCAAGTCAATAGGAGAAATAATGTTGTCTTACGCTGGAAGCTTTGCCAAGAACTGTGTGGATGTTTCGGAAAGACATGATCAAACTACAAAAAAATGCGGTCCCCCAAAAAAGGGTCTAGAAGATGTAGTGGTGGCGCGGTGGTATTGGAATTTGAGAGTTGGAAAATAAACTCAGAAAGTGATAGGGTATAATTAAGTTGGGAGATCTGAAATGCATTATTGCTATTTAATAAAAAAACAATGTTGGGTATTCCGATAAACCACAAAATGAGAACTAGTGAATGGGACATTGTGATAAGATAACTTTTTATGCAACATCTCTTCAAGGATGAATCATCTCTGTGCATGATATCGTATCTACTATTTAGTAAAACTTTTGTACTTGAAATATAGTGCTTACCCGATTAAGATCGGTTATCCACTTTCTGAAGTTGGTAAAGGGTTGCTTAATAATTTCTTTGTAATCACTCATCACATAATGCTAACTTGTTTCTCTCACTGTGCCAGATAAGAAACTACAGGAATCCCTGGAGCCGTCGTGTTCATGAAGAGAATAACAGAGAATGTATTAGCAAATACTGAGCGCACACTTTCAAAGGACGATATTGATCGACTTCATTTTGCATAGAGACACTTTTTACTACTTTTTTTTGGAGTTATCCTATTATTAGGCCGCAATAACGTTAATGACTTCGTACGGCTGGGGTAAATCTAAGCACTCCAATTTAGAGTACACCTTCCCTCTACCGATCAATAGGAGCTATAGTGAAAGTATTTACAAAGCCTTTTCACTTCCAAGGGAATTAGCATAATAAAAAAGTGCACTAAAAACTTGTTTTATGTCAATGGAAGTCCCAGGTTGAATGACAACACCGCAGCAGCGGTTTTCGTGTGACGTGGAATGTGGCACGCTCGGAAACTCTAACTTTACCAGACTCGCAGACGTTTGGGAGATATATACGGAGGGAAAAGCATTTCTTTCGCTGTCCCTATCCCTATTCCCCTGTTTTGTCATCCGGTGCCATTTCCTATGGAGAATTATGTTTTGGTCGTGTCATGAAATGACAGAGCACTTTTCTCGCAGTAAAATTCCCTCGTCCTACGCTTTCCACTATATGAGAAGTTTGAAATCGGGGCTTGCTTTTTATACCTCGTTTTCTCCCTTAAAGCTTCACCAGCTTTTCCCGCTTAGAAACTATATAAGCTAAAGGGAAGTACGTTAGCAGGATAACTAGATAATGCACAACTACCACAATCCAGTGCAGTTAGGTTAGTGGGCACAACTGGGAACGCTATTACCGGGAACCAAGAGAGAAGCGACAAATCTTTGAGGATTTGCTACAAAATCCCTACATCCCTCCAGTAAAAATATGTATCTTCTCTTTAAGAATAAACTTTTTAAAGAAACTTTTCGCTATACCCACTTCAGAAAGTTAAATAAAGTGCAGAAATGGCAGTACTTGAGTTAATATTAAAATGACAGCAGCAGTGCTCCCCTACTTATTAAGAAGTTCTTTCTTGGGCATTGAGATGAGCTGTGAAGCTGTGTGCTCTCTTTCTCTCCCTTTCTTTTCTCTCTGTTTCTCTTTCCTGGACGCAAACTTTTTCTTGTCGTGTTTGATGACAACAAAGTTCAAGCAGAAAGGGACTTTGCTCACAAAGCACGTAATTGAACACTACTAGAGGCTGTAATGCGTTTTGCAAAATCACTGTGTACAAATTCCCTTTCCTTTCTCTCCGCAAAGTAATGCATAATAAGAGGAAAATCATATTAGAGAAGGGGGAAGGAATAAAAAAAAAGTACGGCTGAGCTCTGTAGGAACCCACTCTATTATTATTACTATTGTTATTATTATTATTACCGAGTGAAGTTGTGTTGTAGGTAGGTAAGGTAATACTCTACGACAAACACGATTGTCTCCCACAGGTGTGATATTTTTGAAGCAGCACTGTTGCTGTTAATGCTAGTGGCACACTACTACATTGTAGCCTGAACTGAAGCAAGACGGGAAAGAAACTGACTGACTGACTGGGGACTACCTAAGCAGAGTTCAGTGAAAGTTTTCCTGGAGGTTTTGGCATTTTTACTCTTTCTCTCTTTCCCTTTCACAAATCGATATGGAATAACATTACGCTACACATTCATTTGGTTGCTCTTTTTCTCGTATGGAAGAAAAGGTTTGAGAAGCTCACAGAAACGTGAGCATTTTATACCCTCCAGTCCAGATGTATATAGAGTGTGATATTTGAGGAGGAAAAGTACATGTGCTCCGTTTGAGCTTTTTAAGGCGTCTCTAGGAACATGTTTCTTTCTCTTTCTCCTCTTCAAACCATTACTCTTGACTAGACTCTTCTCGTCGTCGTGGTAAGAATATCTCCTTCTTCGAAAAAGAAAACGCGAGAGTGAGAATGAGAATCTATTTTCACTTTGATGAGTTTTCTTCTCTTTCCCTGCAATGGGATGCTGATGTAGTGGATGATGATGTGGCTCTTCTCTTTACGTGGTGGAAAATCTACAACGAAACAATAGCTCAACCTGGGAATATGTAGCTATTTTTTTGGCTGTGATGTCTCTCATTTTGTCTTTTTCTCTCTTCACTTCTTTTTTTTTTGCTTTTCTCTCTCCGAGTTTCTTGGAAGAGAAGAGGAAAGTCAAAGGGAAGGTGGTAAATGTATCTCTCTGTACTTATTTTTTTGCAAAGGCGTTAAAACATACGATTTCCATATTTAGTCATTTATCAAGGATACATTACGTGACTGTGAGCTTGTGGGTTTTTCTCTGATGTAAAAATATGCTCTGCTTTCAGAAACTTTTTCAGAAAAGGTGGGAAGAGTGCTGTAGTCGTTTCTTATTTGGCGAGTGGAAAGGGGCCTTGAATTTTAAGAAATGCTCTAGCTAGGAGGTAGGGAAAGAAGGAGATGTGGGAGGAACAAACCATCCTTTAGATATAAGGATAAACAAAACACTTTTTAGTATTTCTGCTGGAATTTGGTTTGCCAGAATTTCAACATTGTGTTTTTTAGTCAGGCCGAGGTTGGTTTGCATGAGCGGCCTGACAACAGACGCTATTAGATAGATTTTGCAATAGACAAATGCATGGCCGGAAGTAATCAGAAAAAGTGATACTTTGATAAAGTCATTATATGATTGTCCTAAATGAGGAAATTCATGAGGGAGTGATCAAATATGTTGCTTTCAATTTATCCCTTTTCACATTTCCCATAAATAAGTGGGACATGGGAGAAACCCTGTTGCAGGCAGAGGCAGTACAAAAAAAGGAGGATTTATGTGAGGGAAAGAGAGAAAGCTGGGAAGGTAAAAACAGGAGTTTCAGACAAAACCAGATAGTTTAGTACATGCAGCGAGGGAGCACTTGGAGGCATAATGCTTTCTTCTTACTGTACAAGTATAACTGTGCTCCTTCAACAGAGTAAATCAGAGAAGGCCTCACAAAAAGTTCCCTATGTACTGTCGCCATTATTACAGTGCGTCCTGAGCGTTGGGTAGTGTGCAAACATCCATTTCCGCGGTTGTTTGTGCTTTCAATGTTTATCTTTGGATATTGCCATTTTTACTTTTGTTGGAAGCGTGAGAGGAAAAGAATCCTCATTTCAGTATGTTTGGGCTTGGACAGTATAGAGAATGAATATACGTAATTACGACGGATATTTTAGAAAGCATTGATATTGATAAGCTGAGCAAATATGTCATGCATGAGTTTTAGTTTTTATCTGTATTGTTTTTTTATTGTTGCTGCGTTGCAAACTGCTCAGATTTATTTTTTTTTGCAATGTCAACCCATTGGTAATGTACGGAATTTTGTTATTGATGAAGGTGGTTGCGTAAAACAAACAAATCTTCGTGTCCGATCACTCTCAGTTTGTCCATACCATTGTTTACTTAGCTAACTAGAGTAGCCATATTTGGCTTTAATTTGGACGGCTTTTGGCTTTTGTTGAGTCTCGTCTCACAGTTGAGTTCACAGTTCTAACCGCTGCTTTGTTTTGATTTTTTATGAGCTTCTCCTTTTACTGCCCCTTTCTCTCGTATGTTTTATGTCTTTGTAATAAAAATGCTAACCAGCAAAGCGGCAGTTATTTCATGCCATTCATTGTGAAAGGAATGGGTTTTAAGTAGTCTGCTTGTCGTCACTACAAAAAGCCTATAAATAATTGCAATGGCTATAAAACCCGACAGAAGCTTCATAAAAAGTTGCTCTTTGCCATCACACTGAATGCGAATTGCGGAACAATAGATAAAAGCAGTTCACTCGCACTTCCTGTTATCTTCACCTAACCAAAACTTTTATACGTAATAAAAAAATCACCAAGACTGAAAAGTGCAATTTGTCATGGTAGGGGCAAGCTGAAGCACCTTTCCATTTTGGAAGAATAAAAAAGTCTTTTCCTTTGAAGCTGGTCTGTGTTCTTTGTGAAGCGGCATGGAGCTAAATGTATCGGTCCCCTTTTTTGTCTTCTTTCTTGCCATTTTCGTAATGAGTTGGACACAGAAAAATTTACTTTTCTTTTTCCACTTTATTTTCCACTCATTTTTGAACTACGTAGATAAAGAATATAAGTAGCCATAATATATTTACATATAGTAAATTTTTTTAGCATTATTATAACTAGGTATTCTTATCCAGCGCAATTTAACAAAGCATACATATTTTTTCTTTCAAAGTTTCGCACAGAGTAAGCAACCTAAATTACAACACTCATTCAACCACCGTAGTATTCACAGTATGTATGCATTACGTATTTAATGTTTTTAAAATTTATTTAAGTTACGATTCCTATCAGTAATATTTTAACAGTACTACAGAGAAGATACAATATTAATAAATACTCCATGTTTTGAATTTTTGTTGTGGCTGCTCAATCATGAATAATCTGTAAGTATGTAGAATATCCAACCATATACATACGTATAATATGTGCATTTCTGTATTACTGTCTTTCTGAAAACAGTTAGATAATTTCGCTATTTAATTAATTGTTGAAATATGAGTGTTCCGCAGAATTTTCTATTGAATTTGTTTTCACTTTCTCTTATTTCTTCCAGACGCACTCTTCCTCCCTCTTGTAGATAAAATACAAAACGAAAGAAATTTACTCCTCTGTCTGCATTGACTCCAATCATTTATAGACTTTTCCCCATTGCTTCTACTTGAATTCTTTTTTAAAATTTAAATACAATTTTCCCTTTTGAATTTCATTCAGTTAAATTGCTCCTTAGTTCATTTTCAGTTAAACCTTTTACACCGTTTGCATATATTTGTTTTGTTTTACTTGTTTAAAGATATATGTTTTGCACATTTGAAGATTTCAATTAATATTTTTCCTGTTTGTAGTTTGTAGCCCAAAAAATTCCTACTAAGTATAATTGTTTGATAATTTAATAATTTATAGTTTTCAAGGAAGAATTGTTGTTTGTTAGAAATGAGCTCAAAACGGATGTTTTGCACATTGCACATATCTCGCGAAAGATATTTTTATGCTTATATTTAGAATTCAACGGTTTTTTATATAAATGGTATGAAACAGCATGCACTTTAAATTATGATCTTCTTTTGAGATATGAAGACAAAGTTTTTCCTTTTTTTTCTCTCTTTCTAAAGCGTGAAGAAAAACCACAGCCATCTCATGCGTATTTCTCAAAAAGGTGTACACATACACAAAAGTATACTATACAATACAGGTAAATGCCAAGAGATTTTTTATATTCTGTCATAACAACAAAAAATAGTTAACGCAACAAAAACAAAGAAAACGGTCAACAAGTATCTATAATAAAGAAAAAATGATAACAACAATAAATCTACTATATGCATATAATAAACATTACATATGAAATATGTAAGAATACACACATATAAAAGTTGCCTCGCTAGATAACACTAACACACCGGGAAATATGGGACATCAACCAGCCTCTAATGCTGGTTTATTGCTTTGGACTGGACAAAGTATTAATTTGGAGTTAGGTATGTGGAGAACACAAAATAATTATTTTGCAGGATTATTTTTCAAACTGATAATGAAAAAAGAAAAAAAATACAGTAAGACTGTTAAAGAAATACACTCTTGCATAGATAGGTTGAAACTGTAGTTGTTTGAAAGTAGCAGATTTGTGATACCATAATATACAGTTGATTCACTTAATTATTACAAATTAATTATTCAGTTTTTGACGACCAACTCGCGATACTCCACACAACTTTTTTCTGTTTCAACTTTTTTTTACAAAAGGGGTCGTAAGAAGTGGTTCTACAGTTACTTTTTTAAATATTTTAAACAAAGAGTTGCCTGGACACTGTTAGGCTTTGTCATTGCCAAGAGCAATTTCTTTAGGGTTTTTCTTCAAATTTTCTTCGCGCGGACGAGCTCCTCCAAATATTTCTAAGGCTTGTCTGCTTGCAGCCATCGCGTTAACAGGTTCATTAACAGTTCTAGGTAAGAGTTTCAACTTTGGCCGGGCTGCCAGTTCCTCTAAAAAATTTGAACGTTTGGATGAGTAACAAGTATAATTAATAAATAAAGTATAATTACATTTAAGATAGTACCTGGAGTAGGTTCTTTGAATTCTTCCGACGTTTTTGACCTTTCTGAATCACGACGTGGTCTTGATGAATACCCTCTAGAGTCGTTATAAGGTCTTTGTACCCTATCCGAATTATATCCGCCGTATGAGTTACCCCCACCTCCACCCCCACCTCTTCCACCGGTTCCCCTTCCCCCGGACATGTAACCTTGCCCGCCGCGACCACTACCCCCACCACCTCCCCTGTTGTAATTATTATAATTGTGGTGATCTTCTTGCATTGGGGGAGGATTATGAAAGCCGCCATTTCCACCTCTATTGTAGCCTTGCTGGTGGTTGTATGACTGATAACCTTGGCCGCCTCGGTTCATGGAACCTCCTCTTCCACCGCCTCCTCCTCGGTTCCCCCCACGGTCATTTTTCCTACCTTCGGCAAAGTCAACCTGGAGCAAAGTAATTTGTTTCATCAACTATTCAACATTTCAACAAATATTTTGGTTTTTGGACTTTTGGAGCATATTGTACCTTACCTTAATAGGAACCCCGTCAATAACGGAGCCATCGTATTGCAAAGCTTTCTCTAACGTTTCCAAATCATCAAATTCAACATAGCAAAAGCCTTTAAATCTCTCTGTTTCTTTGTCATACACAAGACGAATAGATCGAGTCTGGAAATTAAATAAAATTTCAATTTTTTAAATAAAAACTCACTTCAGTATTAAAGTATTTCTCCTAAATAATTAAATATACTCTAAAACTTATGAAAAAGTACTTGCCTTCAATTCAGCAAACAACTTGTCAATATCACCTTGAACAACACCGCGGGGGAGATTGCCGACATAGGCAACAAAAGGTGGTTGCCGAGACGAGGAATCCATTTGATAATTGCGTTGCTGTTGTTGTTGATATCGGTATTCTCTGAAACATAAACAATTCCAGAAATTCAGATAAACTTTTCAAATAAAGTTTCCTTTGTTCAAAAAAATTAGATAATTTTCCCTGCAAGACCTGTTTCTTCAATAACTGTTGTGTCACTCAGTAAAATTTCCTTGCCTTTTTAAGTCACAATTATTGCATTAGAATGTGTACGAGATCATTTGTCAATTGGTCATTGTGTGTTGAGAAGATTTGGACATTTTCAGTTCCTTGAAAATGGATAAATATGTCATTCAATTCATTTCGCTTTGCTAATTTTGATTGCCTTTTATTATAACACAATGCATTTAAGTTTTGGATGTGGAAAGCAGAAGCGTGCATGTGTTGCTCTTATTTAGTCGCATTCGCATAAAATGAAGTTGCACATTCCACTGCTTACTCAAGCTCCAATCAATCTTACGAGCTTCACCTTGTGTGCATCGCTTGAATCAGAAAAAGCACACTACCCTACGCTAAATGCTAAAAAATACAGTGCAGAATTTTATTACATTCATTACATTGACAGCAGCTTCTATCACGTTTTTGAAAATTATACGTTATCGGTACGATTCATTATCTTTGAACTGAAAAATGTAGCAAGTGGTGTATTAGGTGTTAGGTGCAGAATCTCACGATGCTCCTACATACAATTTGTACTGAATTTGAAAATGAGGATGAAAGAAAAATCGTGATTTTTCTATGATTATGCTTTTTTTATATTTTTCATAATTTGGGAGTTGTACTCACCTTCCAGCCATATTAAACAGTTTTTTTCACAGGGAGAAAATAGAACAAAATGACTGTCGAATTTGTCAATCTTTTCAAACTATGAAACGGAATCACTCTCAAGCCTTTTTCCTTATCAGAGGAGACTTTGCTTGTGGGGAGGGTGAAAATGAGCTGGGGGTCCTTGTTTGGAGCAATCAGGCTCAGCGGTTCCGCTCTTCCGCACTCCTGTCCGGTGACACTCAAAATAAAACAGCCAAACGGCTGGGAGAAACTGGGGAAAGTAAATTCAGGACACACTAATACTCTCGCTCTGGGTCCTTTGCGGCAATTGACATTTAGAGGAATTAATGTATTCACTGAAAGAAATCAACTTTTACTTAGCCCAACGTATAAAAACGCAGTGTCAGTCTAAATAAAAAATATTTTTCTGGAACCTCCGAAAAACAAATTTTCACAAATTTACTTTTTACTGTAAAATTTAATTTATAATCACTTTCCTACAGTGCACCTAGCGTATTCCCTATAGTTTTCTCTTTTTAAAAAAATCTTTACAGTTCAATTGTCCATATCGGTGTGAATCTCTCTCACTTCAATTTTTGCAAAACTTTGCGGACACCGTCCTCCTATACGGACATTGCGTGTGTCCACCTTAACCACGAGTATTACCGGAGCTGTTGTTTTTCAAAAAAAATATCTTTATTTTAATTAGTGCGGCATCCTTCCCATTTATTGTATTTTTGAGTTTATAATTTCCCATGCAATCTCTCTTCTCTCGTTTTCTTCCTATTCTCTTTAGCACAAACGGATTTAGTAGTTTAAGCAGGAGTAGCGAAATGCCGCACTCATACTTCCTTTGGTGACGAGCCGATGGACCGAACGCCGACAATTTTCTCCGACTTCTTTTCCACACTCATGCACATCTACACAGATCTTAACTTGCTCAGTGTAAGTCATATAGCCACCAGACCACCATATCACCACCAACTCCGAAAAGAAATGTGCTCGGTACGCTCTTCTGTACGCTTCCAAAGCACGGCTTTTTTTTCTATTTGCACGCACACCGTAGAAAAGACAGTCTTTCTCGTACACTTAACTATTTTCCAACTTCCAAAAAAGAAAAATAATGATACTCCTTTTATTGTTTACGATTACACTTTTTTTTAGTCTGTGTGTCTGTCTACTCCTCATTCATGGAAGTATAGTCCGCAAAGATTAAAAAACATTCACAAGTTGGATAGCTCCTTTCCAACACTCTCGTGCTCATGTGTCGCTTATCCTCCTGTCTCTTTTTTGCTAGTAATAACGGAGAGATTCTTTTTTTATTATTTTTGTTTTCTGATCTCCGTGCAATATATATTTTTTAAAAAATACATATATTTGTATATTTTGTTTAATGACGACGGAATCAGTTTGAATTGGAAATGGCTTTTTTTCCTCTCGCAGCAGTTTTCTATTGAGCCAGGGGGAAAATATTGTCTTTTCTTAGCTTCTCTTCTACTATTTCATTAATATCATTATTTGCGCCGAGAAAATAGTTGTCTCTTGGACACACAATTGGAGACAAAATTTCCCGGAAAAAATGAAATTTTCTTTAAAATCTGCTTTTTTCAAAAAAAATTTTTCACTGCTTTCAAAAGGTGTATTTCCAATACTATATGTTGTATGGAGTAAAAAGCCCATTCTCTTTTAGCATTTTTTACGTGATTCTCCATCCAGTTCTTGCATCTCGACCATGTCATGTTTTTTTTCTACATAGCAAGGTCCTGTGCATGTAGATATATGTACATCTCATGGAAAAATAGTAAAATGGAGCATCATTGTGAGTAAGTAAGCAGTGAAAAAAAGCACGGAGAATGCCTACAGTAGTTCTTATGGAGGAGAGAGCATTTTCGGAATCCATTTCCATTCTTGTAGAGAGGACGGCGGTGGCAGTGCCACTCAAAACTTTTATTTTTTTCATCTTCCCATGCAACTTCCCCTAAATAAAAGTGTGTCCCCTCTCTATTATGTATTACCTTTTTGCTCTTCCTTCGCATTTACTTTTTTTCTGTACGGAGAACTTTTAGTGGACGACGGATGTTGAAATACATGGATGTGTACGCTGCAAAAACTTTCAAGTTGGAATTTTGTTGGGAACTTTTATTTTTGAAGGAATTGAGAGTATCTCTTATGTATTTGTCATCACTCTGTGTACATCTCGTTATATAATAGCAAGCAGTTTTTTCGTATAAATATCCCATGATGTTATAACTTGGAGCATGCTTCTTTTTTTTCCAGCAGGGAGTTCTCAGCACAGAATGTGAAGCGAATATAAAAAAAAACGGCCATGCTTTTCCCTACTTACAAACGTATGCAGTTCCGCACGAAAAATGGTATAGGTTTTGAGCAAAAGTCTTCTGAATCGGAATGCATATGGAGAACAGTGGATTCATGGACGCGTTCAGTTCAACAAAAAAAAAGTTTTGTGCGGTGCTCCTCTTCTGCACCTCCGCTGTAGTTTCACTCGCTCCTCCTCGTAAAATACTCCCCATGACACATGAGGAGAGTGCCTGTTTAATTTGCTCTCCGTTCAAACTTGCTACTACTCTAGTGTATAAGGTACGGCTCTTTTTCTGTGTGTAATATTATTGTAGAGAGAAAAAAAAATGGTTTTTCCATAGAGCCAGAGCCAGGGCCACGGCCAACAGAGAATAATGGGAGAGGGGAACATGAATGAAAACTGTTCATGTAAAATTAGAAAAAAAAACTTTTTCTTCAGAGAGAGAGAGAGAGAGGGAGGCGAGAGAATTTTTTTGAGTTTGGGAAAACTAACAACTAAAAAGTATTTTAACAAGTGCAGCACATGAGGAGCTGGACTGGGCTTCGCGTTTTCTATCCTGCCCGTTTTTATATCAATTTATAGGAGGGAGTTTCTTGGTTAGGTCTGGACCGATTAAGAAAAAAAAACACTGCGGGCTTTCATATAAAAATGTGGCTTTAGAACCCTCCATTGTTTTCTTTCTCTTGGAATGTGATGAACACAGCAAATATAGTAGGTATGAATAGTTAATTTGTTATTCCTTTTCCGTGTCCAATAGTTCAATCACTCCCATTCATATTCAGATCTACAATCTACATCTAGGGCATGGAATGACAAAGGACAGCAAAAAAAATGTATGGGAAACTGAAAACTATTTGAAGTTGCAGTGTCAAAAGTCCGAATGTGATATGGCCTCGAATATTTCGCACGCAATTCTGCAGCCACTTTCACTTTGCCCCACAACCACTACAGCTTTAGCATGTAAATGTGCTCATATATGGATAGAAATGTTGATTCTGTAATATTTTTGGCTGTCACAGCTAAGTTGTGATTTGTGATTAATAAACTGCACGTAAAGCAAACAAATGCAATGACTCAACGGTGGAGCGTGACCTTTGACATGGACTATTAATTGCAGCATAAGCTCCATTCACATAAATCCCAACCACAGCACATCACTACCAAAGCAAAATTTGACATGTGAAATTGCTGTAGTCATCAATCTGTGTGCAATTGGAATGCAAGAATTAATTTACTTTTACTTAAATTTAAATTAGCGGTTAGCTTTACATTATGACATATGGATTTAAAGAAGAATTAGCGGTTTTACATTTTCTACTTTTCACTAAAGAACAGCAAATACTTCAGTACTTCCACATACCGTAGTATTTACTAATGTAAAGAGGCGTTTTCTCATCAACTGAAGGATATTATGCGTACATAATTTCATAATTTCGTTTTAGAGCTATAATTTTATCATGTTAAGCACGTCAAGATTATTGCCCGATACTAGCTCATTCTGCTGGGAACGGGGCACATTGGAACAATCAAAGTAAAAGTTAAATGACAATGACAGAGTACAGTAGTTTGCTCTGCTCTAAAAACGCAATGGCAAAGGAGAGCGAATGAGCGAATGCAAAGGGAAAACAATGAAAAATATATAACTTGGGCAGTTAGGTAGATCTCTTTAGGCAATCACTTTTCCGTATGCATTTTGGCTTATACCGACGATGAGTATATGTCGTTGAAGTTTGTAATAGGTACGGCAGGTGAGGTGTGTAGGTATATTGAGTTGAGGGAAAATTTGTGTGCCGTCATGGTTGAATACACTCAACAAGCACTTTTACACGCAGACTGTATACAAGTGCATTATTATATGGAAAAGTGTACAGCTGCAACTAAACTACATAATTAAAATCGGTTTTGTGGAGTGCCTTTGTAGTGGGTGGAGCACTTTTCTTTAGTCATTAGTAGCAGTATGGAATGCAGTTAGTGAAAATATTTTTTTTAGAAAGGTGTCTTAGCAATAATGATTTTATAATAAATACTTGAGCTGTCAACTGACAGGTGGCGAAGTGAGGCGGCTGATGGAGAATACAATGAATTAGCTTAGTAGATTATAGTGACCTAGTAAAGTCAAAGTTCAAGTTAAGATTGCTTCTACACAGTTAATTTATTATCTGCATGTGATTAGCATGCAAATTTAGCATAAAGTGAAAGTTGGAAAAGCTTTAGAAGGTCTTTGTTGTGTCGGCCAGCTGACACGGAACCAGCTGATTGCACTTTAAGGTGAGCTATATTTTTTTCAAGGGAGGTGTTATTCAGAATTTTCAGAATCCGCAAAGGCGTGGGCAGAGCGGGA
Organism: Acrocyrtus sp. NNG-2020; assembly: GCA_027744115.1. Taxonomy (NCBI): domain Eukaryota; kingdom Metazoa; phylum Arthropoda; class Collembola; order Entomobryomorpha; family Entomobryidae; genus Acrocyrtus; species Acrocyrtus sp. NNG-2020. Next base: position 17,030 of record JAHZND010002029.1, read on the forward strand.
GAAGTTGAGAGAGAGAGGAATAGTTTTTGCAAAAAAAACTTGAATTGAGAATAATAATAGAAATAAATTTGATTGATTGCTTGATTCTTTTTTTCTGTTTTTGTTTTTTGTAGTAAGATGTAAAGTTTACAAATTTGGGGAGGAGACGGGTGCAAAAAGTAGTAGAAATTAAAAAAAATCTCACCAACATTTGTTGAAAATGGCAGGTGTGGCCGAGATAGAGTTTGAAGCTCCCAAGGAGAGTGGAGTTAACCTTGTTTTGAGAGAAATGTGGATGGAAGATGATGGCTACACGGATATTGCTCAACTCCCTCCGGAAGTATTGAAAGCAATAGAACATGTTTTGCCAAGTGACGATCCCTTGGATCAGGCTGAATTCGATGTAGTTAGCCACATCAACACGCTATTCCCAACTGAGCAGTCTCTTGCTTCACTAAATGATGTCATTCAGAGTGTGGAACAAGACATTTTTAAGGCGGACCAGGAAATTCGGGAATTTGTACGACATCAAACTGGGAAAGGTGGTCAGGATGGGATTACCGCTCTGACTAGGGCACAAGCATCAATTGAAGCCCTCGTCACTAAAGTATTAGATATGAAGGGGAGGGCAGAACAGAGTGAAGCTGCTGTAAGAGATATGACACGTGATATTCGTCAACTGGACACTGCAAAAAGGAATCTCACATCTGCAATAACAACGTTGAACCATCTCAATATGCTTGTATCAGGAGTGGACACTCTTCAAACATTGGTAAAGACGAGGCAGTATGGAGACGTGGCAAACTTACTCCAGGGAGTGGCTAATGTAGTCGAGCACTTTGATAATTACCACAACATTCCACAAATAGCGCAACTTGCTCAAAAAGTAAAAGACATTAAGAAGGAACTGGGAGATCAGATCAGTTTGGAGTTTAGAGAGTCCTTTTCCTCTACCACGGGTAGTCTTCATGTGAAGCAAATGAGTGAAGCTTGTCTAGTTCTGGATGTTTTGGAACCGCATGTCAAGCATGACCTTCTTCAGTGGTTTATTGCAATTCAGTTGAAAGAATATGGCGTCTTGTTTGATGAGAATGAGGACCTTGCATGGCTGGATAAAATTGATAAGAGGTATGCCTGGCTGAAGAAACACCTTATCCAGTTTGAAGAGAGGTACGGGTCGATATTTCCTGTCCACTGGGATGTATCCCAAAGAATAACAATGCAATTCTGTCATCAAACTCGTCAAGACTTATCTAAAGTGATGATCAAGCGGAGGCATGAAATTGACGTGAAGCTCCTATTGAGCGCTATACAGAAAACTTGTTCCTTCGAAAATCTCTTATTTCTCCGATTTGGTGGACAGGCGTTGGAGGACCATAGCAATGCGACAAACCCATTTCTGAGCCCTACCTCCGATGAAGATGAGAAAAATCCGTTCCTGCAAAGTAATAGTAATGGAAGTGGGATCGGGAGTACTGCGGCTAATGCAAAAGATCCTCCCGCACAACCTCGTAAAATCATCCCGAATAAGTTTCATCGAATTATTACGCAATGCTTCGACCCATTTCTATATATTTACGTGGATAGCCAGGATAAGAATTTGATGGAGCTCATTGATAAGTTTGTCACCGACTTGAAAATCAACGGATTTCCAGTACCACAGTCACCAGATGCAAATGGTGTTGTGCTAGCAAACTGTGCCGATCTGTTTGTGTTTTACAAGAAATGCTTGGTACAATGCACCCAATTAAGTTGCGGAGAGCCTTTGCTAAATCTAGGATTTGTTTTTATCAAGCGACTTCGGGACTATTGCAATAAAATTCTACAGTCCAACCTCCCCAAAATTGCAAATCAACCAACGCCATTAACTTCTGTTTCCAGTATTACGAGAGAGCTAAGGGACTTGAACACAACTGGGATTATTCAGAATTTCCAGTCGCTACTGAAGGAAGGAGAAGCTACTAGATTCACATCTCAGGAATTGTACCGCATCGCATGCATTCTGACAACGGCTGAATATTGCGTTGAGACGACGCAACAATTGGAGGAAAAATTGAAGGAAAAATTGGGATCTCTTGCTCCCAAGCTCACCATGGAAAATGAAAGAGCGATATTCTCTGAAGTCATCGAGACATCGGTTTCACTTCTGGTACAAGATTTGGATGTAGCTTGTGAGCCTCTCTTTACAGCCATTACAAAGGTAGTTGATTTAACTAATTTCATGTTTTCTGCCCTAACTAACCTGCCCGGGTAACTAAATTCTTTATTTTTCATTTCTAGACTGGATGGCAGGCAATGGACAAGGTTGGAGATCAGAGCCCGTACGTCTCTGCTATGATTTCTCAGTGGAAGTCTACCGTACCGACATTACGAGACTATTTAGCTACATCCAGAAAATATTTTGTTATATTTTGCCAGCAGTTTGCCAAGTAAGTGTATGAAATTACATGTTGTAAACATCTTACACTTACTGTAAAAAAAGCCACTAATTTATACTATATTTTCGCTTCAGGCTCTTTATGGAGAAATACATCTCAGCATTGCAAAAATGCAAAGGGATCAGCAAGCATGGTGCTCAACAATTACTTCTTGATACCCAGAGCCTAAAAACTGCCTTACTAGATTTACCATCAATAGGGCTGACCGTAAAAAGAAAACCTCCTGATAAGTGAGTGCTAAAATATATTGTTATTCTGATGAAAAATATTAAATGGGCAATTGCCTTCTAGAGTTTTTATTAAAATTTAATGTGACTTTCCAGGTACAGTAAACTAATCGTTAGGGAAATGGGGCGCACTGAGATGATCCTAAAGTTAACAATGGCCCCGGTGGAACAGCCTTCTTCGTTTGTTGACCAAGTGACCAAATTAGTTCCCGACTGTGGCCTAAACGAATTTTCTAAAATACTAGATATGAAAGGTTGCAAACGAACAGAGCAAGTTCCACTAATTGAATTATTTAAAACGAAAACACCTGGAATGTCGCACAGTCATTTTACACAGTATCAGGACATGGAATCGCCGGAAACTAATGTAGAATCTAGCCGAATTAAGAAGTTGGAGAAGTTAATTAAAAAGCGATTGTAAGCAGTTTATGATCATTTCTCGATATTTTTTGTGTGATTCCCTTAAAGAAATGAAAAAGCTGATTATAAATGTAATCGTACATTCTTTAGTGTGGTGATACTTTAAAGTTTTAAAGAGATATAGTTTTGTGAACTACTGAATGAATATAATGTAAAAGAATAATTGAATAAAGTGTGAAAAATGCAACTCTACTAACTTACTCCTTCAATATTTTGACTGTCATATGAATTTTTTTTTATTTTCTTGTCTTACGTGGGATTGGTTGTTACAATAACATGGCGAATCACAGACTTTTGTGCTGCGCTTACATTTACTCTAATGTAATTGAAAGTGGTTTATTAAATATCTATAGACCAAAGTTCGTGAACAGATATAAGATTTTTTGCATAATTACATTTCGCAAAATAGATTGAGGCCTTGGATACGTGGTACAATGAAAATATGAGTTGTTAGTAGTAAAGAATAAAGGTTTTTTTTCAGTCGATTGTATATCTGCGTAGTTACAATTCATATCAGTAATATGACATAATATCTATCGTAATACACTTTTGTAGTCTGCTGATTGTGCCAATTCTGTATCATATTTTAACTGCTGTGGTATACTTTACTAGAGAAAACAATGGTTCATGTAATTACACATTTAATTTACGAATGAATGAGCATCGAACACGATTACTGATATACTAAATTAGGATCAGAGGATCCCGACCCCATCGTTACACTGGTCACCTCGTTGACTATCATTGCCGCTACTTGCCAGGCTAGCTCTTCCTTTGCCTTCTCTTTCTCGTCATAATTGACAAGTTTCTTCACTGTTTTAGTTATACTTGACTCTGTAAGAAAAGAATATGAAGATTTTGAGGCTACCGCAATAGCCAATAAAATTACTACCTAATTGGCTAAAATATCAATTTCTAACCTTTTCCCTGCTTAACAAGATCCAAATCGGTGTCTGCTTCAAACTTTCCTAGTGCTGTCACTCTTCCCAAGCTTAATGTCCTATCAGAATCAAAAACCATGTTAGATTGATTTTTGATTTGAGTTATAAATTAATAAATTTTAATATAAATTTTAAATATTACGTCTTCCTCTGAGGTGGTGGACTAGACAGTGAAGCACCCTGACTTCTATGTGATGTTGAAGTTGTCGAGGCTGTGCTACTAATACTACCCGAATCTGTTACGCAAGAATAAAATTGTGAAACAAATGTTAACAATCGTATGAATTTAATTTATTTTCATTTTTACCCATATTTGCTTGAGGAGTTTTTGCTGAGCTAAGTGAGCCGATTAGATCGGAGAGAAATGCCAAATATAGGGATGATTTTAGAAAACAATCCAGGCAAGTCACTTGAAGATAGGCGAAAGCCTCGACGCTAGCTCTATCAAAACAGTGGGCGATTTCCTCCTTGGAGCAGATGAGTCGTTCAACATCACTTCGAATTTCGTCTCGGATTCCCAGAGGATGAGGAGCTTGAAGTGAGATATATCTAAGACAAGATAGTACATGTTTTTTGTTTTAGACATTTAGTACTAGTACATGTTTCAAATATATTAGAAATTCGAAAAGACATCACGTACTTCTCATACAGCACCATAGCGTCACTCTCCGCTAATTTAAAATCAAAAGACTTTCCGTCCACGTTACAATCCTCATTCTTAAATTGCTCGGAAAAATTAAGAGCAGACATTAAAAATTCCAGAACTTCTCTTTTCTCTTCTTGGTCCACAAACTAACCAAAAATAAAAAATAAAAAAATATTTAGGAATAATTTCATTATAGCGTCTTTTTGGTATAGAGTCTGTAACTACTCACTTCCATAAAGTAAAAGAGAACATTATGATTTAAAAGGATATCCAAGAGAGTGACAGTATCGCAATTAGTAAACATGTCCACCTGGCATTTGATGTGGAACTTGCTTTCTAAATATCGAGGTAAATACCTAGCAAAAAAATCAAGTTGCAATATCAGTGGAAATGATCAATGGTAAACCAATAATAATAATATTAACTAATTTATGAGTAACTCACTGAGTTTCTAAAACATTGTTCAACCGCGTAAATACATTTTTGATCCATGAAATACAGTCTTTATCATCTTCATTTAAGTTTCCATCAACTACGTTTGCTATCTCAATACTGGACATCACAGTAGAAGATGCTTCAACAAGAGATTTTAGTTTTAAAGCTTCATCTTCGACAACTTTTGATTTGTCAATCTGTTTCTCAGCAAACTGAGACAGTCTCTCCCATATCAAAAACAGATCTTCAGCTCCTTCGTGGCGTAAAAAGGCACTAAAATAACCACCAGCCCAAGTCTTTAGTTCAGCTACAGTGGAAGCGCTTCGTCGGTTTGACTTGCCCAGTGAGTCGACTATGAGATCTGGCGGAGGTACAAAGTTCTGTAATGGTGGCACAGCTTGTACAAAAGATTTGTTGGATACGGGTGATTTGATGATCCCGCCCACCCCTAAAAATTAAAGAAAATAATTAAATTAAATATTTAAATATGCTTATTTATGCTTAAACAACATTTAAATACTGTTTTTATATACAAGTTGAGTGCTTACCATTTTGCGGATTTGCAGTCTGTTGGTTCTCTGTGTTTTTCGAAAATAATTTACGTTTAAAAAATGGCATTTTAGCACCGGAGATTTTTTACGACAAATCCGAAATTTGATATTTCTTGCATCGTGAGATTCCTAGGCAGTTCCTACAACAGTCAAGTGTAAAAGTAATCACTCGGTTTAATAGCTAGAGCAAGAGCCGAATGAATGAAAAAGAAAATTTACTTACTTTAGAGTAAATAAGACGTGGAGTTGGTGACATTAAAACCGGTACGAGCTAATAAGTTCGGAAATTTTAGGCTAGATTAAAACTGATTGTACTAACTGTATAGGAATACGTATAAAATATCTTCCCTGCTCCGCACACGCCTAATCTTAATGATACGCTACAATTGATTGCATTAATTTATAATTACCCAGTAAATTATGTTGCATAATGCAATAAAACTCGATGGAAAATAATTTGTACTCGCACCAATTTACAAAACACCATATAAAACCTTACAGAAAATTATCTTTGGGATATCAATAAAAGTAGTTTAAAACTAATTGCGTGAAATAAAATCTAGTAAGGACAAAGCCTGAATATTTAACAATTAACAAAACAAATATTACAAAATATAATAAAATCAATAAAAAATCGAAGGTTAAGACCTTCACTATTCAATGCGTTATCGAAATGCGATTGCGAATGGAGATTCAAGAAACTCTAATTTCCTTCGTTTAATTGTACATTCAAACTAGCTCTGGATACTCCAATGAACACTACAAAAGTAGCACCAGCTGGCTATTATGAAGTCTTGCTCTCCAGAGGCGTTTGAATGTCACCTGAGTCCGCTCTTCTCCTGCAAAATAATAAATAAGAGTAATGACAACTCTGTACCATTACACTTGATTGTAATTAGAGTAATACGCAATAAACTGCTTGCACGTATGGCTCATGCTAAAGTAGTAATTGACATTTAAAGGCAGCTCTAAATTAACTAACGTTAAAATTGCATACTATTTTAAGCTGGTCAATATCATCTGTTTATCTTTCTTTTTAAACCTAATTCAGCAATAAAAGAGAGGTCAGTGCCAGTGGCAGCAGCTACTCTAATCCAATTGCTTAAAATGTAGCATCTCCACAACAAATTTATAAAGATATATTTTCGTACAGAATGAATTTACCTGTTCTTAATCATTTCATTAAAAATCCGGATGAGCTTAAGCTAATCTGACGGCGCAAGATGAATATTATTTTTTTAAAATATATATTTAGCCTATGTACAGATAATCACTATAAACTTACATCCTACTAAATTAACTCAATAAAAATATTCCTTGTTATCCGCGCAATTTAAACTCACAAAAGATACAATAAAGTCCTGCTACATCCTTTTTTGAGCCAGGATAGTTTAATAGAGCATTTAAAATACAGTTATGTTGTTATATATTGAATCTGAGCTTGTTATGTTGTATTGAGGGGACAAGTTGTCAACGTACTTAATTAAGCAAATGCACAATTGCGAGAAGCTCAGCCCGTCAATCCGCTGTTTTTTACCCAAAAATCAGATGCAGGTCGGAGTAGACTGTAGACACACAGGCTGAGCGTGAAGGAAGAGCAGTACAGGTTTAATAAAAAAATCTCGAAACAGGTACACACAGCAACCCAGACACTTAACGGATGTAGAAAAGTAGCGAAACTTTCTACTACTCTGGGTCTTATTAAGTAGTAATTATACGAATTGCCATTGCCAAATTGCTAGTTAATTAACTAGTAGAGAAGCTACTGAAAAATTAGTCATGTTTCCTATTAGTTATTTCTTTAAAGTTAATTTAAAATCTTACTATATGATATGAATGATAGTAGAGGTAGATTACTTTGGAAGATAGTTCTTGTCTTCAGCGGAAATGTAAGAATATGATTCGTGACTTTAATCTTTTTCAGTTCAAAATACCCCTGTAAATTAACTTTAAAGTGAATAAAGTCAAAAATTAAAGTTTAGTCATTAATTCAGCAAGTAATTAGAGCCACAGACAAACACGGCTCATCCATGAATCCGTTGTTTGATGCCTACACAGACTTGATTAAATACATAATCTCTGCAGAATGGCAATAGCGGTATTGTATGTGCAGCAAAGCAAGACAAATTGATAAAACGGAACGATCTCTGGCCTGTGTCTGATCATACAGAAGAAGAATGATGATGATGATCTTCTCTATTTTATCTGTGCGCCGATTATACCAGCTTGCTATAGTCTATTTATTTAACTGTGCTGTATGCGAAAATAGAAGAAACCATCTTCCCCTCACACACATCTCATTTTTTCATATCTTTCCCATTAAAACTTCTGATCGGCCTCGTCCTCTACCTTGATTCCAACAAAGCTTCTCGCGTCAGGTTGCAAGTTGGAGGATACACTCTTCTGTTCTTGAATGGCTTTTTTGGTTTGGTTTACGATCAACGATGGGATGAAGTTATCATTAAAAATGAGAGAATGGCAACAATGCAGTGCCAAGTTTTGAGAAGTTTATGAGATACAGCTTAAGCTTACCTATCTTTTATTGCGTTGCAAGGATGATGCCATATTGCAGAGATAGAGTGCGCTGCGTCGTTCATTCGGCAATAGGCAACTAGAATTTTATGCGAGACGTAAAATTTAAATAGTTTTTGCTCGTAGCTTTGTGGCTTCAGTTTATTCAGTTTGTGGAGAATAAGTTCATAAAACTCAGATTGAGATAGGAGATATTATGCTTTAAAAACCTTTTGTTTGGTTTAGTGATGTTGTCAGTTATACTCATTTGATTAGCTGACTGATGCGACGGACAAAATATTTGCTGGAGTCTTTCATGAAGAGAAAAACTGGATTGTTCCAATAATTGTCTGCTACTTTAGCGAAACGTTAAATTAAGACGAAAAGGATAAATTAATTCGTTTACAGATAATATTAGTTCAAGGCCAGTACATCACGCACTGCAGGAAAGAAAATGAGAGGGAAATCGTCTTTTTGCTTTGTATTTTCAGCTATTCAAGACACTCTGGACTCAAGCAATAAACAATTTTTGCAGAATGCAAGTGCTGATTTTATAGGCAGGCAGGGTGTGCATGTTGCCCCATTTCTCGCATTTTGAGTTGTTGGCTGTGCTGTCGTTGACACTCATACTTTGAGTCTCACAGTCAGCTAAACTTATGGTACTTAAAATACCAATGCTGTTATCTTCATCCTTTCACAATGGCAATTACAGTTTTTGCAATTCAGTAATTGCCCAATTCATTCTGAATTGATGGGATTGTAGTTGTAAGGGGAATTGTAGAGGGTTCTGCTCTAGAGTTGTATGATATGAGAGACAGAAGTAATAATTATGCCCGTATTTTTTGTAAAGATTTTTTTTAAAGTTTTAACCTTGGAAAAGCATCTCGTTGAAACGTGGTGATGCTCATGAATTACGACTCCGAAACTGGTCAGATTACGGTCGATGCAGCTAGATAATTAACAGCTAATAGGGCTCTAAGAAAATCACAGAAAAATATCATTTTTAATGTATACGTGCCGTGAAACTGCCACCCACCGTATTTTCTTCACTTTTACCCTGTCTACTTCAATCAGCCACTTTGGATAGCGCCTACCAATTTCAGTAAGATGACCATGACTCTTCCAGTTTAGTTCAATGTTAGACCTAAACCTAAATTAACGAGATGCTTGTCTCTGAGAGAAGGTCAACTTTTCGCATGGCACTGGAAATCTGCTAGGATTAAAGAGTGCTACACTTTATTGACATTGTCAAATGCTCCGATGATTAAACATTAGCTGATCTGTTAATGCCTTGCCTAACTTAATGCATGGCTTCATAATAAAGTAAACAGAAACTGGCCTTGATCATGGTCAAGGACGCCTCTTTTTCTAGGTGTGCATAAAAAAGTGAATTCAGCAACACAAGTGGTCTAGTATGAATTACACTTCCATATAGCATCTCCGCTTATTTTTGTTTCATTTTGACATTTTTTCTTTAACTTCGGGCATAAAAATCAAAACAATAAGAAATAGCAACGTAATGCCTAGATGATTTGCTAAAAGCTAAAAGTTTAAATCTTTATTTAATGCGCAGCTTGCTGCAGGAAAGTGGCTCAAGACGAAGAGGTAAGAGTGAATGAGTTGGAAATGAATGAGCATTCTTCCGTCTTTAGTGTTCTAGCCTTATAGCCCCAATATAAACTTTATTTCCCCTGACAGCTACTCCAAGCCAAAACTGCCGTCATCATCATCATTCTAGTTGGTTCTAGATCTAGACTGTTCAGCACAGGCAAGTCAACTCTTATAGACAAACATATCCTTTGATAAAGGAAAAAGTCACGTTTCACGTAATCGAAGTTTTGGACCCACTTGGCAGAGAATATTTCATATATCCGTAAAATCTCTAATCACCTCTGCACTGCCAAGTAATTAATCAGTTTGCAAACTATTCATAATCAATTTTTGTAAGTTGCATCAAATCTAAACTGAGTAAATTGTAAAGTGGTAGGGGTTTAAACGGGCTCTATGCATCCTTGGTGGCAATGAATTGAGTATGGTGACGGTGTTGTCGCCAAAAAATAAGTGAAGTGGCTATTGCATGCAGTGTACATATGCTAGCATACTCACCACTCACTGTCTGACCTTGACAACGAGCACTTCTCTTGACTGACAGCGATGGCCATGCATGACCACTTTTACATATATCTATCTATAGTGGGTATCCAAAAGGGTGGTAATCGTGCTAAACTTCAAATCTGAAAAAACTGAAATAAATATTGTCGCCATTCATTAATAATAGTTTTATCGCGTCAACAGTCCAATGTTCACCAGCTTTCTGCGCACTCGATAGCATTTACAGTTTTAGGTATGTACAATACATTGCATTGCTTTGCTGCATTGCTTCGAATATTCTGATTTTGCATACTAGATTACGGGGAAAAGAAAACAAGGAAAACTGTAAAAATTTAAGTAATCACTCTGGAAGAAATAATTCCTCCTGAATGAATGCAGAAAATGGTCTATCCTGATTTTCAGACTGAAATGTGTCTGTGGCTCTGCATGTACCATCCAGCCACTGTGGTGGTGATGTATGACTTTGGTCATGAGATAAGTAAACAAGTTCATATAGTGCCTAGATACCTTCCTAACACAGTTTCGTAATTGATACGACGAGTTTAACATTGGAAAATAGCAATCCGTGTTTGCTATAACGAGCTACAACTAGTTACATTACTGAAAAAGATATAATGAGCAGCTTTCCAGTTTTCCATTTTCTATCTACATAGAATAGCCCTTGATCGTACAATGACATTTGTCATTGACTGATTAGTTTTTTGCGGGGCAAGCATTCTCGATAACCTTGAGTTATTTGTACATCAGCATTGACTCTTTGTGCATGTAGCTGAAGCAGCACATGACTTACATGTAAATATCTAGGTGTCCATAATTTTTTAACTGTGAGCAAAAACGCAAAATTATGCTTGCAAGGTTGCGAGCCGCAAATAACGTACTAGTTCACATGAGTATAATAAGGATAAATTTTTGATAAACTGGAAAGTAAAAAAATGCATACAAAGTACATAATATTATGTAGCTTAGTTACATCGTCGTGACAGTGTATGTCGTATTACTTTTAGCGGTATTCCATTTCAATGGTGGTAATTTTTGTTGTCAAGTAAGTAACCAGCTAGTTGTGTTTATGGAATAGGGAAAACTGACCAGTATAAAAAATGGAGTATGTGCTTCTCTGAAAAGCTATCAGTGGTCAAGATGAATGAAACTACTACTTGATATTAAAAAGCCTTGGGGATGATACGATGCACTACAAAAAATTTTCCATGGCTTTAGTTAATATGGCATGTGGCCAGGTAGAGATTCCACTTTAAATAAGCAAGGCTTGTTGCAGACAAAATAAAGGTCCTTTCAGCTTACGTAACTCTCAGCAAAATCCCTAAGGGAACATTTCTAGTAAGAATCAAGAGAAAGCTGGGGCTATGTGATTCGTACCTGTGAATCTTTCTTCAGTTTTTACAAACTGGACTGCTTATCTGAGAGGTGATATCAGTAGCATAAGTCTTATCGTCAGCGCTGGTACCTAAATTACTGATTGCTCATTGCTCTACTATGTTGGTTGATTAGCAACTTGACAATGATAATATACTGAATCCTAATTACTCTAAGCGCACTTGATCTCTATGTGTACAGTATATCGCAAAAGGCAATAGGGCAAAATAAATGGAGTAAAAATAGAATGTGATAGGTTACGACTCAATTAAGAGCATATGCCAATATACTGAAATATTTCAGCTTTCCATAAAGCTCTGAAGTGCTGAACATTCAAATTTTAAATATATGCATTCTGTATCAGCCAAAATTGAAGTTTTTCCCTAGCACACTCTAGCAGTAACAATGCAAGTTGCAATTACAGTTTCGCAATTGTTAGAGCTCCGCTGCCATGTTATTTTCTTACTGGTATAAAATATTGGCAATTTCCTCATCTGCACTACTCCGCTGCAATCACTGTCTTTGAAGCTTGCCACTTTACCACAATTGCAGAATTTGACCTTTTGTAAATTCACTTTTGCTTTTGAGTACGATTTAGCTGGAGCATAAGGGAAAAAAGCAGTTTTTCCTTCCCATTTTTTAACAGGAATAGAAGAGATATAGCTATAGGACCAGAACCACAAATGCAAGTGTTCTGATTTCAGTCTATGGAATTGCGGCTGAGTTTATAAGTGAAAAAGGATTGAATTTATTTTGCAAGCAAAATAGCAAGTACGAGCATGTATATTCATGTAGGTTGATAGATTAGATCAATATCCATCATCATAATTTTCATCATTCAAGTTGAGTGTACGTCGGCACACACGTACGTATTTTACATCTACGTAGAACGAAGGATGTTGTGCAGATAGAGCTAACCTGTTGTAGGAACTGGTATGAATTGTATTTTGCTAAACAAGGAAAGTTCTGGATTAAAGTTCTCACAGTTCTCATAATAATTTCCCTTTTCCCGTCTAACTCTCTGCCCTCTGTTTAAAAGCGATATGGGCTTTGCCGTTTTAAAGTACACGTCATGGTGGACGAAGGATAGGACGATAAACCAAGCAGATTTAATTTTTTACATTTGCGAGAAACAATAGAATCTGAGCAAGAGGAAGCTAGAAATACGTGGTTTTCCCCTCAGTATCCGTGGTTGTGAGATCAGCAGCATGCTATCTTAAGAAATAAATACTAATGAGTTGGTACTGGGAAGACGACCAAATTGTATGATGTAACGGTATTCCATATCGTGTCTTTTTAAAAATCGTTACAACCCAGCATTAACAATGAGTTTGTAGTAAAATTTCCAACCACAACCAAATCCTATAATTTTTGACGTTATGCTGACCGACTTTTATTTCACTTACACCAGCCAACACCTCCTCAGACGTCATATTATAATGATACGACTCCCATCTCATCGCTACTACTGTTCTTCACGGTGCTGAAACAATTTCATTTGTCATACCTCACACAGACTACCCAAAAGCCTTGCTAAGATGATCACTTCTGCCCTTTCCGTCATCAAAAAAGAACACGCAAATGTCTGGTGAAGAACTAGAGGAAGTTTTTTAGTCGTTTGTAAAGTTACCAATGTTAACAGAAGTTATTTAGTGACTTCCTTCATACCTAATGTTAATTTTTGACTTGAGGTCTCGCTCTCAACGTACTTGAAGAGGTGCAATTATGCCTAGTGAATATAGCAACGGCAAACCGCTCATTACTCAGATTTTCATATGGATTATGCCCATGCAAACAACATTCAATTGAAAGAAATGGGAATGGGACCATGAGAACGCTCAAGCTCCCTCCAACCACGTTCTCGTTCCTCTGTCTTATAAAGTAGCAGAGCGTTCTTCCTCTTATTAATATCATTTTCCACCCAAAAGTCTTTATACAAGACAGCGCCTATTGCCAATTGCGCTGTCTTTTCCATCACAAACTCCTTTCCTCTATTTCATGTGTGGCTACAAGGCAGGGCAGCGAGAAATTTCCTATTACTTTAACATTGGAATAAAACAAGTTGATGTTTCTTCGAGTTTCTCATTATTCCTTGTCCGCACAGTTTTAAACATTGCTCTATTGTACATGTCCAACTCTTTCGTGATATGAACTTGCTGCAATCACTACAAAGTGGGAGAGGATATGAATGGACAAGCTTTAAAATATGGATGGGAGTTTTTATTATTATTCTCTGCAATAATCCCGTCCCCACTTTAACTACGTGCACACGGTCGGCATTGCCTATCCACATTGTGAAAAAGTCAAAGCGTCTTTTAAAAAAATTCTCCAAGTTCAACCTCACATGACTATGACTTATATGCTAACCTAAAACCAAGATTATGATTCATCATTCATCCGTACAATAATATGCTTGCCAACGTGCAAGATAAGCAAAAAGAGAATTTTTATTGACTCCTCTTGTTACATGTACAGCGGAACCAGTGAATTCCAACACACATGAACATTCGAAAAAAGTTGTGTCTGCAAATTCGTTTTTCCTAGAGAAAAACGTATTTTTTTTCTCTTGCACAATAATGCCAACTAAAGGTTTGGAAATTTAAGGTTGCTTGCATTGCAGAAAGTCTTGCATGTGCTCCTCTAATATTATGCATTGGCATTGTGTGCACAATTTAGCCGAGTTGCTTTCGTTAGGGTTTATCTAGTTGTCTAGTTGAGCTCATCGTGCACTCATGCTATAAATGCGTACTCCTGATAAAGCTGCAAAAATAATTACGCGCGTCAGCACACTCTCCATCGTCAGTCATTGACAAGTATTTTGTTTTATAGAGCGTCGTAAAAGTAAATTTGGAACGGGCTCGTTTTAATCAGAGAACTGTGCTAGTTGATTTTTCAACTTTTGATTTTCAGGAAAAGATTGTGCGAACACTTCAGTTTAAAAATTTCCTTACGCTGTGAGCTAAATTCTATTTTCAAGAATTTCTTTTACTTCATTACCATTTTCCCCAAAGTTGCGAGTGGTTTTACAAAAGAATTTTTACAAAGGTTTTATTCATATAACAAACTGACATGCGTAAACAGTACATTAAAAAAGTAGCACGTGAACTATAATAAGCGTTTAAAGACCTTTAGAGAATTGTCTGCGGTTTTGTGTGCATCACATTTATCACACGACCAATGACACTCATAAACAAATTTTCTCTGACGAAATTAGATTGTTCATTTTCTAAGTTGTTTTTAGTTAAGGCAGTTGTCGTCATTTGCCACTCATCTTCAAACAGATAAAAATATATCATATTTACTCTTGAGCTGTTTTCGAGTCTCGTGATTTTTGTGATTTTGTGCTGGTATTTAAGGGCACCACCATCGTGGGAACATTTTCTTGTTGAAGAGTGCACAGCGCTACGGAAAAACCAGAAAAAAGGGATTTCGTATAGCTGTTTGGTTGTGGGGCAGTCCAATTCCAAGCTCTGGCCAGCGTGCAACACATACATAGCACATATCACATTTTCGCAGTTTTACTGTGGACAGATACAGCTCTGCATTTTTTAGCTGGGCACACGAAAACGCGTAAATCAGCAGGCATCAGTGAAACCAGCTGCTGCTGCCTCAGACTCTCTATCGCAGCAGAACAGTTCGCTTCTGGTTGATGTTGGGACGAGCACGAGATTTTTTCGGCTCTCTCTCTCTCTGTGTATTAAAAAGGAACGATTATCTGTTTCATTTTTTTCTTATCAGGACCATTTAAATGTGGGGACCTTGAAAACAATTCACTATAGTTTAGTGCTCCAGATATTTTAGCTGTTTAGTGGTAGAGTCAGTTAGCTGTGGGAGTGTTAAGGCTAAAATATTTGGTGGGGAAGTTGAAAAGTGCAAAAATAAATAAATTTGAGTCAAGTGTCGTCTGATTTAACAGGTAATTAAATCGTAAATTGAATGTTCATAACAGTTAAACAGTTTTAGTTAGATGACTGAATGCAATTTATGTTTTATGTATGTGTGGATGTTTAGGGTAAAATTGTAAAAAAAATATAAATTTCGTATAATTTTTGTATATAAAATCAAATTTTATTTTATCGTTAGTAGGAAAAATGGCCGACGATACAAATACACCTGCTGCAGAGCCTCCAGTAGAGGCCTTCTTGGAAATCTTTGGACTTCCTTTTGGTTTGAGCGATGTGATCCTGCTGGCTGTCCTTGGAGCCGGTGCATTTTGGTATTTCGTTCTGAAGAAGGATAATGCGAAAACTGAGGCTGTTGCTAGCTTCCAGTCATACACGATGCAGTAAGTAACCAATTCAGTAAACGATAAATTTTTGTGCATATCATCCAGTCTCATGCGTAATTTTGGGAAAGAAAGACTAAAGAGTTTGCAAGGCCTCGACCAATTCCACTAGTTAAAGAGACTGTTCATACATAACAGGGCTTGGAGAACGGCCATTTTTGTTTAGGTAACATAGTTTCAAGTGGAAATAGCCGGAGGCATTCTTCCAAATAGAAAGTGAGAATTTCCCCATAAAAAATGTATAGTTTTCCCCTGCTTATCTATGCAGCATTCGGGTTGCTTTAAGTTCCACAAAGCTGCTGCAGCACACAGCTCTTCGAGAGTGGCATGCTGACTTTAGGTGCATGGGTAAGGCATATGTCTATGATGAGACTGGATAAAAAAGGGGAATGATTCATGTATCCCATTGTAAAGCTGTTCGTGGGGTTGTGACACGTCGTCGCATCATTATTGCCCAATAATAGCAAACGGGAGAAGTGAACAATCGCAGAGTGCAAAAGGTATAGCATCAGCTTTGCAGCGATTCTGTAGTGAGAAGGCCACAGGTAGTAGTAATAGTAGTAGTAGACAGGTTACCACTTTATCAGCACGTTTTTCTTGTGTAACATGCTAATTTCTTTTGAGTTGAAATCCGCTTCTAAATTTTTCTCTTCATATTTTATATTTTTCCTTTGCCTCTTTTCCATGAAAGAGAAGAGACATCCTCTCTCTGAGAATCCCTGAGATCCGTTTTTAAAACCTTGGTCTCGATCATTTACATGTCTAACCTGGAATTCATTCAACTTTGACCTCCCAAGAGAAAAAAGCTTTCATGCCGCTGGAAATATGGATTTTCCCCTGCGTGCTACTTTTAATCCTTTTACTCGTAATCATCTTTTTTTAATCTATGCATAACGATTTTCGAAAAAAAATCCTCTCTGACATGCAGCCTCGAATCTCGATACCGTGAGGAGAGCGGTGTGTAATAAAAGTCTGATTTCTCAGTTTGGCGAGTACAAACTTTCATGCTTCTCTTTGAGAGAGGCTTTTTTATCTGCGGAATGAGCAAAGTATCACGTGCCTCTTCTTGATCTAAATGGATTATAAACGAAAGTGGCTGAGAAGTAACTTGTATAGTGGTCTACTTTAGCAGTTGAAATTATCATTTTGTGAGTTTTACCGACGGTCTTCAGTAGGGTTCGCTCATTCTATATAGATATTTGAAAAATGAATTTTTGGCTGTGCATACTTATTATTGCAGTGGAGTAGTGGACATATACATACTTTCCATGTGGATGTATGTAACACTGACGTGGCAGAAAAGAGCTTCACATGGCGCATAGATTTTGGCTATTAGATAGGCACACTAATTGATGAGGATGAATGGTTGATTGTGATGATGATATATGTTAAAAGTAATGATTGGGTTGGATGGATGATACTGGCCCTCTCTTCAGCAAAATGAACGCAACGCGTTGCATCTTTCCCCCAAGGTTGCCATATTCCCGTTCGTGACAGTACTTCATCTTACGTCAACTTACATCAGCGTAAAAACATTTAGTTCGTATCTTTTCGGTTATGTTTATTTTGCCCTATTGTGTATGCTTCACTCCAGTATTTTTTGTCAACGATTCATTTAACTCACTTCACTTGTGGGTATTACTCAATTCTTCATTGAAATTGTTGCCACGCGGATGACGAAGCTTGATGCAATCTGCGATTCTTTATTTTCCTGACAGTGCTGGTTTGCCACCATTTGAGTAGCTTAAAATGATTGGAGGGGATGTAAATAATGGCAATGGCAAGGAGTGGAAAAATTGTTTGTTTATGTATATGACAGATGAAATTCCTTCAAATGTACCTTAGCTGTGATGATACCTAATTGGTAATGTTTTTTTAAATTTTAATTAAAGACCTACTGCCACTGCAAACCGACAGTCTGATAATAGCTTCATCAGCAAAATGAAAGCTTCAGGGCGTAACATTGTCGTGTTTTATGGAAGTCAAACTGGAACCGCTGAAGAATTTGCCGGGCGTTTAGCAAAAGAAGGACAGAGATACGGAATGAAAGGGATGATTGCTGATCCTGAGGAATGCAGTATGGAGGAATTGACCCAGCTCAGAGAAATTGAAAATTCACTGGCTATCTTTTGCATGGCCACGTACGGTGAAGGAGATCCTACGGATAATGCTCAGGAATTTTACGAGTGGCTTCAACAGGGCGACTGCGAGCTTACTGGATTAAATTACGCAGTACGGCTACAACAAAAAATCCGAACGTAAAAAATCATTCCTGAATGGTGACTCATATAAATATGATTTTCTTTTATGTGAATATGGATGGTAAGAGAGAATAAGTGTAAATACTTTTAGATTAGATAGATTTTTTGGGGAACATTTCAGTCTGAATGTTTACATGAAAATTATGACTTTATGGGACTTATATAAACAAGCATACTTTTACTGTAAACTTCAGAGGATTCGAGCAAGAAACATCCCTTCCCATGTCCTACCTCATATCGCACTGCTCTTTCATACTACATTGATATC
This sequence comes from Acrocyrtus sp. NNG-2020, assembly GCA_027744115.1. Lineage (NCBI taxonomy): Eukaryota > Metazoa > Arthropoda > Collembola > Entomobryomorpha > Entomobryidae > Acrocyrtus > Acrocyrtus sp. NNG-2020. The sequence goes on from JAHZND010002029.1 coordinate 35,475, forward strand.
ACTTCCAACCCGAGAACTCACATTTTCAAGGAATTGGCAGAATATGCGTCTGACGAGAAAGAAAAGGAGCTGTTGAAATTGATCGGTGGAAGCTCTCCTGAAGGAAAGGAAAAGTATGCCAAATGGGTCATCAGTGACAACCGAAATATTGTTCACATTTTGGATGATCTAAGGTCGTGTAAACCTCACGTGGACCATTTATGTGAACTGCTGCCCAGACTTCAATGTAGATACTATTCTATTTCCTCTTCACCCAAAGTAAGTTTGCAGATTTTATACTATTAGCAATAAGGTAAACATCATTAACCGTTATTAATTTGCTTTTGTTGCGTGATAGGTTTACCCTAATAGTATTCATATTACTGCTGCTCTGGTTAAATATACTACTCCTACCAATCGTGTCAACAAAGGTGTGGCTACCAACTATTTATCTGAAATTGTTCCAAGGCCATTAGTTGAAGGAGAAGAAAAGAGTCCGGTGGTGCCTGTTTTCGTCCGCAAATCCCAATTCAGGTATGAACTTTTATAATTTTTTGTAAACTGCTTCAACCACATCAGATCTCAGCCTCTTTATTATCAATGAACCTTATACTACTTAGGCTTCCAACAAGGCCACAAACTCCGATTATCATGATTGGTCCTGGAACAGGTATTGCTCCCTTCCGTGGTTTTATTCAGGAGCGAGCCTATCTTAAAGATGAGGGAAAACCTGTTGGGGAAACTATTCTTTATTTCGGATGCAGAAAGAAGGCAGAGGACTACATATATGAGGAGGAACTTGCTGAGTATATCAAGAAAGGAGTTCTAACTGTAAGGGCTTTTACTAGTTACAGTTTGTTCGTGGCCACTAGTACGCCTGAAATGACTTTTAATTTATCATGTATAATTTGCTATAATTGAATAGATCCATATTGCATTCTCCCGAGACACTGGAAAGAAGGTTTATGTACAGCACATTCTTGAGGAGCACGGAAAGGAAATTTGGAAACAAATTGGACAAGAAAATGCCCACCTCTACGTTTGCGGGTAAGTACAGAGCTAGAGCAACTTTTCCCTTGCTTTGTATGCATTGTTACTCTATTCAAGTCTGTTCAATTAATATATTTTAATCTATTATCTTTATAATTTAGTGATGCCAAGAATATGGCCCGCGACGTTCATGACGTAATAGAAAAAATTGTTCGTGAGGAGGGAGGCATGGCGGAAGCTGAGGCCTCAGCGTATGTGAAGCGCATGGAAGCGCAAAAACGGTACTCAGCCGATGTATGGAGTTAAGTGGTCAACCTTAGCGGAAAACCTGAATTTTTAACTTTTAAAAGTCAGTTCATATCTTGGCCTGTCACAACTATTCCATTTTTAACATATAAGTAGGGAGGACCATTTCGTCTAATTTAGTTGCCAATGTAGGTAGATATTACTAGAACATTGCAAACTAGTTTTAAGGAGTATTTACTTTATGTCCTGCTAGTGTCCTGTCAACTTCCGTTATTAGTTCACAAATAGTACACTGTATTATGTATTCTTTAAGTTTAATACAAATGTTAACTTGTACTTTGTAAGTAGATGAAGACGCCGAAGACGGACGCAGCATGTTTGTTAGTGCGCTTATTTTCATTCAAGACAATAAGATTTTAGTGGAAGAGCCTGTCTAGCAATAATGGCAATATAATTATTGTTATATTATTATTATTTTTGTAAGGATTACTCTGAGTGGTGATACACTGATACAGTGATGTTATAACGTTATAATGACGTATCAACCCGAATTTTTCTGTATATTCCAGCTTTTCACTAGAACAAATGAGACAATCGAGACATGCTACTCTTCTGTACAAATTTAAAGTTTAAAAAAAGCTCTGTAACAGCACTGTTGTTCTTCACTCTATTTTCATGATAAAATTGGGTAGTTTAGTATAATTAATAAGGTGGTTTTACTACTAATGTGATATTGTTTGGAAAGTTTGTGCTTCTCTTACAAAGATAATGTGGCTAAATAAAAAGAAAAGTGAGACTTAAATCAAAGGCAAAAAGAACACCGTTTAGATTTTTGGATGCATAACACAAATAATGAAAAGTTTATTCACAAGACAACAATCAACCTTTAAGCATTAATCGTTACTATATGTATATCAAACTTCAAAATAGGAATAATTATTTTTATTACTATCATATTATATATTTGAAATTAAAGAATTTGAATTTAAAGATAAAAAAGTGCCGTAGTTCACAAATCGATAAAGCTCGACTAACCCACCGACATCGACACAACGAAATAGCTCCGCATCGTCTACATTAAAGCTCCGCAGTTTTCATCTTCTGTCTTCCCACACCCGTCACCTTTTTTGTTGTTTATTTTCTCAACTCCTGCAGAGTCTCACATATTTGAAATAAGTATATTATTTAGTACTAACAATAATATATAATATACGTGATGCATAATTAAATTACGTGAGCTAGACAAATAAAGAATAACATGAAACACAAAGTAACATATATTTTTAAAATATATTTGATTGACCAATTGAGCCTAACAACGAAAACAGATTCATTTACCATGCCAGTTCAAACTCGACCAAAATATGGCATGCAATCCGGTGTTTTGTAAACTACACATCGCATAACCTAATGCTCTGTGCACCCATATATACATATAAATGTATGTATATTTTTATTATGATAACGATTCTCAATAAAAACAACTTTATCATTACCCAAAGACACGAATGATAACAAACAGTAACTTTACGTATTTTAAAAATAGATTATAATAACCTAGTCTATCATGTAAACGTATAGTGAGTAATACAATACGAGTTTGTATTCCGATATTTTTTTTTGATTTTTTTTGTTAAACTCTGCATGCGCCTATATACAAATTTCGCATATATAGTATTCATTTATATATAACGCATATCGTTTTCCAGTTCTATGCGCCTCCTACAAACACCACCCTCACAAGTTTTCACAGATGCGATCGATAATCGTAAAGAAAAAATGAATAGATTATTTTTTTATTTCAAATGGCTTTTTATCTCTTGGCATTCTCATCTACCTTCTCGACCTTTGCCGTTAAGTCTTCAGTGTTGCTTTCCTGCTCTAAGTCATGGCTATTCATCTCCTCAGCCCAACTAGCTATTGTTGTATTCGGAGACACTTCTGTCTCCGCTCCAATAATAACAGCATTGTCTGGTGCATTATCTGCATAAACTTGAGTCTCATCAGGAACAATAGCATTATTAAACGATTCTTCAGTCGGCATTACAGTTAAAAGGTCAGGGGACAGAGTCACCCATTCACCCAAGTTTTGACTTAGCTGATTGATCTCGCTAGAGTAAGCAGTAATGTCACCGTAGTAGTACTGATCTACTTCGTCAATCCATTTTGCATAATTGTGAGTCACCATCTGCTCATTAATGAGAATGTGATTCTGCAAATCAAGAAAATTTGTTAATAAACATATCCAAACTGAAGCATACTTGGAGTATGGAGTGTCAGAGTCATTCATACTCAAAAATAAAAAACTCGGCTTACCGAGTTGCCATTAGGCTTGTAGAGATTAATCATTGTACTCCCATCCCTGTTGCAGTAGCCAACAACAAGTGCCTGAAGCACCTGCCCCTGACAAATTATTCTGAAGAAGTTGATAGCTTCCTCGCTCCAGCCTTCTTTCTCATTCACAGGTGCAATGTTAGCTAAACGACACTCAGTTGCTTGAAAGGGAATGGTGACAAAGTCCACTCGGATTTGACGACAGTCGTCCACAGGCACTTGCACATACCCTCCCACATCCACAAGTCTTGCAGTCACTAGATCTTTTTCATCATGCAGAATTACCAGCTCTGCACGCACCCAGTCTGCTCCTCCAATCTTTGTTACGCAAATCACACCCGCTGTTCGGAAAAGCAATCATCGAAACATTCAAACATATATTACCGACTGGTCATTGACCTAAATATCTGTACCAATACCTACATCATTCAAATTTTTAATTTGACTTACGGTTAAATGGTCGAACCAACGTTGGCGCGCCTTTCGGCTGCTCATACAAAGACTTGAGGCTCTCGTGCATTCGTGACAGTGCCGGAAAAGTAGGATGAGTTGGCTGCTGAACAAAAATGTGATCCAAATCTATAACGTTGCTAACAGCAACATCATTAATAACCCCTTCAACCAAGTTGAGCTGAAAGAGTTTTAAATAAAAATGACACAGTTAACAAAATGTCATTCTTGTAATAACTTACACAATACTCAATATGTTGAAATTACAATGTTCTTTAATTACCCTGTTGTTCGGTATGAACGAAACATTTGAAACGGGCATAACTGATTGTGAGTTGACTTGTTCCAATGTTAAGCTTGCATAACGCTTCAATGGGAAGCGATCTCGAACCAACTTTAGAGCTTCCTCAATTTCATTTGGAAGACCTAAAACAATTTCAAAAAGTCACCAATTAACAATTTTGATCTTCTTATAGTCATATCTATATACCTAAAGACAAAACCAGTAATAACTCACCCTCCACAGCGCATATTTTAGTCCTGGGACTCTGAATATGTCTTTTGATGATAATGTTAGCACTTGTGGCATACTTGATCTTGTTGACAAAGCTTCCATATTGTCCAATTAGTCGTCCAACAATATTTTGTGGAATCTCGAACTCGTATATCATGGGCTGACCGGGCATAACAGATCCAAGAGTTTTGGAGTACACCGTGTACTGGGGGCAAACCTGCCATTGGGCCACCACAGTTTCCGTAGAATCTGACCCACCTTTCCCGCTGTCGCTCGAAGAATATTCTTCGCTATTCATTTTACGGGAAAGGGTGTCTCTAATTAAACAAATTTAAATTAATCACTCGCAACTGTCACTTTTTACGACTTGAGCTATTATTCGACAGATGGATGAGTTTCTGAGGTCCACGTGCACTCGCAAGCAAGCAGGAAAGCGAAATGAGGAGAGAAAACTACTGCTGCCTTCTCGCTCGCCAACCAAAACAAGTGTACCTGTGCTTTTGTATACTACCGGCTTCTGGCAGGCGAGTGAAGCAAGAGCTTTGTGTGCGTACCACAGAGTCGAGATGGAGCTTGCGGACGTGGCTCACTCACGGCATGGCTACACAAGCATAAGAGCGAGGAGCGAAGAGCTGTGCGTGCGTGCACTTTTCCGCTGGCTGTAGCAAAAAGCAAACGGCGCGCTACTCTACCAACCAGCACGTTTATAGCAAGAAAAAAATGTTTATGAGTGAACTGTACTGAAAAAAGTGCGCTCTTACAGCTTGTAGCTTGCTTCAACGCTCGGCTACAGACTACAGACCAAGAGCAGTAAGCCAAACTCTACACTACACTGCGATAACAAATGGTAAGGTTCTTTTGCAGAGAAACCGTGTTTCTGGCCTGCTTCTGTCCTCTTCATAGACACTTGTCGGAATTTTAAAATTTTCACAGGTAAAAATTCTGCTGATGCTTTAGACTTTAGAGACAATCGACAGACGAGCATAATTTCATTGCTCGCTCTTTTTAGTGTGTCCGAAAAATCGCTCCGGAAGATGGATTATAAAGATTTTACATACGATGTTAGTTCTTAGGAATAGGTACTTTTGCTCATTCGGGCATTTGTGTGTACAAAAATCACTAACCGAAAAGTGTATTTTATTTATTATACCCAATGCCTATTTCTTCTGGCTTTATTTTAATGATATTTTTTCAAAATAAACGACAATTGTTGGTAGCTATAAAATGCACTCAAAAAAATTCGAGATTAACTTTTGCTGTACTCGTCATGCCCATTGGTCACCTACTTCATTCACCTTTCCCTAATATTCAAGTTGACTTTGAAGAAGTCATTCGACTGGAATTATCAAGCGTACGTAAATAATTTATAGATAGATATACATTGTTGAAATTTTGCTATTCTAGCCAGAACGATGAAAGCATACAATAATACAGACAGACAGCCGTATATAAACAACAAACAAAACAGTGAAATTCATAACAATGTAGGTATGTATTTCTCGGCGCATCGAAAGTCAAAGCAAGGTGAACCACATTTGTTGAATGCGGTGCGGTGCTGTTTACTACGCGAATGCATGCTTATGTAAAGTGCAGGAAAGTAAGCGACTATTAGTCTGGTAATGGAAAGCAGCTACCTGAATCCTGGATAATAAATATATACAAAAATGTTTGGGTGTACTTATGAAAGCATTAAGAAAGCTCTAGGTTGCACGAAAGCAAAACAGAAATTTTAAAATGGGAGTAAAATATTTAGGACCGAACAAGTTCCTTTTAATGAAGATATACAGAAAATTAGATTGGCAACAATGAAAGAAAAAGAATCATCGTATTATTGAAATGTTAGGAAAAATCCGGTTTTGTTGCTCGCTGCTTCACTTAAGTATGTTGTGTTGTCCATTTTCACAAGGTGCAAATACACCCAGGAATAAGGTACACGCCTAAGAAATGCTTAAAGGTAGATTATTCCATCGTATCACCTTTAATGTACTGGCCAATTTTTGCCTAAAATGTGGGTTTTATTTGATTCCGTTTAAAAAAATGGCTGACTGACTACTCTATCACTTAAACAACTCAACCACGAATTAGTTTTCCTCGGACCTTATCTTTACGCTTTTAAGACTTCAAACCCTTCTCGAATATTCTTGTGAGTCTCAATGCTTTTAAGATTTTTAAACAATGGCGTATGCGCTTGAATGAGATAAGAAATATGTGCAAACTTACCCTTGCTCCCTTTTTACAATGCTTACAAACTCAAATTGTAAAATCTTTTGATCAAGAAGTAATCTTTTGGAGGACTTTGGAAAAATTTAGAGACTAAAAACGTTTCTCAAGGATACCTTTATTTAATGCTCATTCATAAAAGATGCTTTTGTAAGATTCCATTGAATATTATGCTCCAGGTTGAGTCTCCGGTATTCAAAAGAGTAGCGTCTTTTACAATCAAATTCGAGTATTCCTATTCCTTTCCCCTTCTTGCAAGTAAAAACACTTGTCCTTGCACAGATTCATGACACTTACAGTTGTAAGCCGGCTACCGGCAAAATATGTTTTTATGGAAAGTACTAGGTGACTCATGATCATGTCTGTTAAAATCTCTCAAAAATCGAACTTATACCCAAAGGAGACTGTCTGAAGGATCGAAAGGACAAAAGCGTGGAAGGAAAATTGCATTTTACTTTTCTAGAAGGAGCTCGGGTTTATTTTGAAGATTATAGCAAGCGTCAAGCAAGCACAAGAGTTATGGAAAAAATTGGGTACTTTGATGAACAAGACAATAAGAAATCGACACGGTCACTGAATAGCGAATAGCATACTTACCCTGGGATGGGAATAAACCTTTCCTTTTAAAGGAGAGCGTATACGTTGCTGCAGTTGAATGCAATTTGTGGAACAATGTAACTTTGTTATTCAGTGCACTACCACAGCCCTTGTAATCGTTGTACTCTGTAACACGTTTTGGGGTCCCCTTTTACAGTAAACTTTCAAAAGGTCCCTTTAAAAATCCTCGGCAAAATATTAGAAAGGTTATTAGGATACAGGAATAACAGGATACTAAAAAAAATTTGGAGTACACACGGCGGCAAAGCGTGTTTTGCGTAGACACTAGACAGGTCATTAGACCCTCCAAAATGTTAAATAAACTTTCAGTTGTAAAAAATTCAGTTAAAAATCGGTTCTATTTTTATTCCAATCAGAGCTAGTTGAAATTAAAGCCACGCAGCTGGACACTGACTAGCTAGTTAATAACTTCAGCCACAATTTCACAATACCAGAATATATTTGTTTTTCGCATTTCTCTGCTCCTTTTTCATGTTTGCTACCACTACCGGCTCCCTGTTTACTAATAATGACTTCACTGCCACTGCGAAAAGAAAACTACAAAACTGCAAGCAGATGATGATGTACCTCTTACAGTCTGAAAATGCAGAGCGAACAAAGATATTTTCTGCCCGTAGGGCTCTGAACTAGGCCAATTCTACTTACTGTCATCATTATCGTTTTATCTGTAAAATGTACAAATATTAGTCCCGTTAATTTCTTTGATTCGCCAATACACAAAGAAATAATGGCGATTTGATAAAGAGCAATGAGACATTCCCTAAACGTCCCATAGAGTCACGCCACGCGTGCTGCATAAAATTAAGATTTATTGCGACATTCCCCTTCATCATTCCGTTCAATTCAAATCAGGGCACAATAAGAGTGCACAAAATTTGCACTTATTAAAAATTTGCCTCTGAAGTTCTAAAAAAATCATCCATTTCAGTGCTACCATATTTACCATATCTCTTCTCAATGTAGCTACTTCGCCTGTCTAGATTAAAGCTGTGAATTTAATCATGCCACAGGAAAAATCGAAATCGTCTCATATTAACAGTATAAGCGTAGTAAACTTTCCTTGTTGGACCCTGCCTCAACAGAGATATTATACAGAGGATTCAAGTTTGCCAAAAAGCTCCCTTTAAAAGAAAATGCACTCGATTAGGAAAGTCAGACCATCAAAAATAGCACTGCCTTTTTCTGCAAGCAGTAATATCGGAGTTGGTCCACCCTAGAAGAGCCACTAGTCATGCTACCTCTAATAACTGAAGTCAAAAGCCAGTTTTCAAATGAAGAAAGACAAGAAGAAAATGGGCGTTGGCTATTTTTATGCCTTTGAAATATTTTTATCATGTAACTAGTTCGTTTTTTTTGCACATCAGCAAATATCAATAAAACACAAGCTTGTACAAGTGCATACGAAGCTTGCAAGAAACAATCTTCAAACTTTTGAAACTGTACCTTAATATTTATACCTCAGAACTGGTATACATTAACCATTGACATGGAGATAGCATCATGAACGTCAGTCGTCAGCATAGCAGCGCATTGATTTTTTCTCCTGTTCAAGGAAGAGTCTTTTGATAAAATCAGAATGTCTGGTTTTCACTCTTCTTTTGCCAACTTAATTGGCTCATAATCGTCACACAATTGGCATATCATGTCTGATAGGAAGCGAAACAAAATTATTCATTAAAAATTTCACATTCAACTCTTCCTTAAAAAAATTCATCAGACACTGCACTATTCATACTCAGCCTGCCACTCACAGTCTTCCCAACAAAGTCCACTCAATCCAAACTCTTCTTAGACACGCTGTGTGACATCTACCGTCCACCTTTGGAACCAACATTCCCCATTGTAAAGACTGCGGCGAACAAAGAGAAGGTGCAATTTTAAACTGAAAGTATTTCCTCCATTTTCCGCACATGATTTCCTATCAGTATGGGGAAACCTGAAACAGCAGTAGTGGGGAGGACTTCAGTTATTCGACTTTTATGTGAGATGTGTATTGCGAACTTGCAAAATCAGCAGAGCAGATAAGGAAAAGAATGAAAAAAAAACTGTACAGCTGAACAAGCAGGAGTGCAGAGTGCAGATGCAAAATATTATGTGCACGATATAGCAGCAGTAAAATAATGACGTATCGAACAAGAAAAGCCCATAGCACTATAGCAACAACGGCTACTTTAACTAGGTTACAAAGTGTACTACACCTAGAGTAGATTTTTGCAGCAATTAGAGTGTTAATTGCATAATACATCAGCAAAAATCGGCTAAAAAATGCTTGGCTGCTGCATGAGAAGAGATCATGCATTGGGCTAAAGTCAGTGACTTTGCATGTACGAAAAGGTATTTTTTGTTTGGGGAGGTTAAAGTAAAAAAAATAAACTATTTCGCTTAAATGTACCATTTTAGAGTGTTTTGAAGAGCAATCTCATTAAAGTAAATAGGATGACAGTGAAAAAGTTAGGGATTGTTTTTTAAACTGTAAGCTAAGTTAAGTTTCTCCTTCTTTAAAAAAAAGTATTAACTGCGAGGTAAGTGTGCTGTTTTAAGTTGTAATTAGCTGTAAAAATGGTACTAATTATAGTAGAGACAAAGGAGTGAAAGGAAGGCGTATGAGTGAGCTGATTAGTCATGAGTCATGAATTTGAGTGTATGAAGTGTCAGCTGTGTTTACTCAAGTTCAAGACTAATCTAAATGTTTTTTTTGATAGTGAGTCGTGAGAACTGAGCAGTTGGTTTGGATTATAAGGGTTGATTAAAAAAAGATTTTAAAATGGCTTCGGATGAAGGAGCAGCACTGATGGAGAAAAGTGGGGATGATAAGTGTGATGCTACTGCCACCACTGCTGGAATTGATGAGGTGACCAGAAGCAGCTCCCTGGAAGGGGTGTCGTCCCCCTCACCGTGTGTAGTTAACATGGGTAGGTTTTAAGAACTGACAATTTAAGAGGAGTTGGTGGTGTTGGCTTGAAGCTTATATTAATAGATAAATATTTTAAAGCGAGTAAATACAGTGAGGACACCCTACAGGAGTATGTTGCAGAACTGCAAAACAAATTGGTTGAGCTGGATGCTGACTTTGGAGCAAAGAGGGCACGATTTAAGGAACTATTTATGCAGAAGGAAGGTAAGAAAAGGTTAAATAGCTTGTGCATTTGTATAAAAATAAAGTGTAAAAGTCTTTAAATTAAATTTTAGATGAGCTGGTGCAGGAGAGGGACTCGAAGAGAAAACTGGAGGAGGAAGTTAAGCGACTGGAAGACGAATTGAATGAAACTAAAAGTCAAGTTACCATTGCTGAATTACAGAAAAACGATGTAGAAATGGAACGTCAACGATATCAAGGCGATCTAAAAACTCTAAGGAGGAAATATGACGGTAAAATTTATTGCTATTGTGTTATCTCAGTAACATTAATGTGGTTATTGAATGTTTTTGTGATATGCGGTTTTCAATATCCTGTGTAAGACGAACTTGAATTATCTATTATGTTTTACAGAATCCATCAAAGACCTGACGGCTAAATATGATGGTGAAATTCACCGACTAAAGCATGTAAATAGTAAACTTGAAGCAAACATGAATGAAGTCCGCGAAACACTTTCGCCATCATCTTTTGATGGACCAGGAGCAGTTTTCTCAACAGTAGGCCAGCATTTCAAGAAAAGTTTAGCTAGAAAAATAAATTCCACTATGACTTCCAGTAACGACAGTCTCCATGAAATTGAGGAACCAGCAAAAGTTCGGTCGTCGAGCACATCTAAATATGTAAGTGCGAATTTAATTTCTCTGAATGATATGAAGAATTTGTACTCATGTTTTCTGGGATTATCAGGCCCATGAGGACGCTGAAATGCTGCGTTCCCTCGTAGTTCAATTAGAGGAGGAGCTGGTTGCTTTAAAAGAAAAAGTTAGAAATTCAGATGAACAGCTGGCTGCACTTCAAAATGCTCAAGAATCACTAGTCAAGGGAAATGACGCGTTGACGCTATTCCTACAGGGAAAGGATGTGCAAGATGTTCTGACTCAGCTCGATGATAAAGTACAAAGATTTTCCGCATTTTATTTAGTGAATTTAGTGATTGTCTGTAAATTGTGATTGGCAATAATCCATCCTTTCCTTTGTAGCTTAGAACTGCGCAAAATGGGCTGGAGGCAGAAAAATCCTCTCGTGCAGATCTGGAAATGTACGTAGCATTTGCGAATGCACAAAAAACGCTACTGCAAGATGAATTAGAGAAAGCAAAGATAGAATTGAAGGACCTAAAAGAGCAGTAAGCACAGTGGAAACAACTAATTTAAAATTACGGTTAGAGTAACTCTAATAGAATAGAGTTGTGTAGTTGTAAAATTATTATTTGATATTTAGGCTAGATCTGGAACACAAACGTTATGATGAAAGCTTTAAACGGCTTGATGTCATTTCAAAGACGCCACAAGAAATCCTACAGGCAAGGTTTGCCAAATTAACAGAAGTTGTAGCTCAGAGTCGAAACTGCTCACCGGTTGATGCTCCGAAAAAGCTTGCGGAGCTTCAGGATATATGCGATTCTGATAGATCGGCAGATACTTCCGAGGAGTTTGTGGTACCGTGCAAAGAATGTGATAACCGCTTAGCGCAGATTGAAAGGCTGAAAGATGAATTGCACAAGTCCTCACAATTCCGGAAGGAAGTTGAGGAAGAAAGTAATACCAAAGCCCAAAGCCTTCAGGTATGGTTTTTCAAAACGGAGATCTCTTGCTATACCTATAATGTGATATAAAGAAGGGGTCATTATTTTTATAGACGCAACTAAACAGTTTGGAGGCCCAAATGGGGACGTATGAACTGTTGCTCCTAGAGGTTAATACTACATCACAACAGGCAATGGATAACATGGAGAACCAACTAAAGCGATTGCAGTATGAGCGAGATTCTGTTCAAAACAAGATTGAAAAGTAAGTTGGGATTCGATTGTTTGGATTGTCATAGGAGTAATAATTATAAGTTAATTATTAATTAATAACTTGTCATTTCACACAACCATAGGCTTGAACGGGAAAACGACAATCTCAAAGGTAAACATGTGAAGAACTCACTTTCGATGCAAAATGAAACGATCTCTCTTCCCAATGATGTTATGGTATGGCAATAAAAATGCTTATAAAATATTAAAATATTGTGGGGGCTTCTGCTGTATTAATTATTTATTGTTTGTATCTTAAATTAGGAACTGCAAGAACTGGTTCTTAAGTTACGGGAAGACTTAATTAGTGTTCAGGTCGGGAAGGAAATGGTTGAAGGGGAACTTCAGTTTTTAAAAGATCAAATGAAAATGATTGAGGAGGAAAAACAGACAATCGAAGAGGGTCTCAATGCTGAAATCACTAGCTTGAGGTACGGGTTATTTACTAATTTAAAAAATCTGTTCGTCTATATTCAACTGAAATGGACTAAATAATTTGCTGAATTTGCGCTTGTACAGAGATCTGTTCACGGAAAGACAGCACAGATGTGATATGTATGAAGAAGAGAAGCGCAAGCTGGAAAAGATGATCAATGACGTTAAGACGAAACTAATGGCTTCAGAAGCCCAAAGTAGTAAAATCTATCAGTCAAAGAGACAAACAGAAGAACTTGCCAAGGAAAAGGTAAGATTTGCAAAACAATCGAAACGTTATAGTACAAGATAAAGAACTATAAAAAGCAATCGTTGAATTTCTTTACAAATAGGAAATGCAGACCGAGTCTGTAACCAGAGATAATCAAGAGCTGCAAGCAAAAATTGCGACTTTAAGAAAGGAGCTAACGAACAGTGAAGAGTTGCAGAAGGACCTGATTTCCCTAAGCAAATCACTCCAAATGGAACTGGAGGCGATTAGATGCCCTGAAGCGGAAGTAAGGTGGCAACATCCTGATGACATAAGTAATTGTAAATCATGCAAGAAGTTGTTTCACGACACTAGAGAAAAGGTAGGGAAGGAAAAGATTAAGGATTATTTATTGCAAATCGTTAGTTATATAATAATTATTGTTTGTGGCTTTTTTCTTATAGCACCATTGCAAACATTGTGGACGCATTTTTTGCACGGAGTGTATAAGTAGGACGGTTCGAAGGGGTACACGAGATTACAGTGTTTGTGGGTTTTGTCACACTCTTTTGGCCCATGATTCCGCTCCATATTTTAGCACCGAACCCCCGCATTCGCCCGATTAAGCTATGAAGATTTAACGTGCTCGAATTTTAACTGTATTTACTTTATAATGTCTCCACTTTGACTTTTAGCGTCTTGTCCACATGTCCGTAAAAATGTGTGTATGTATCCTTGTATTGTATTCTATGAACCTTACCTCAAACCGAAATCTATATATGTATTTTTCTTAAAAACTTTATCACGATGAATATGTTTGTTTTAGCGGCGCAAAAAATCGCAAGTTTTAGTTCCATACATAATAATGACGGCAAAGGACAAGTGTTAGCTTTGATAATCAATTTTATGTTGTCAACACAAAAGTTTTATCTTGTCATTGTTGCACTATATATAAATGTGCATTTATTACACAAAGTTGTCATTACCACTAATTAAATAATTAAAATATTTTGGGAGGACGATGGGATTGTTGCTGCGCAATGGGCGGACTATTTTAAAATCTCAAGTTCGGGACTATTATTTATTATTGTCGTAACAAATGTTGCAATAAAAGCATTCCTTGAAGTATCCACTAGTGAATTGGGACATTCATTGACATTTAAACACGGGACATTTTTCACGTACATTTCTGAATTCAAAGCTACTGACTAATTTACGTGTACAGATTTAATAAGGTCACTATCATCTGTCAAAGAAAATCCTTAAAATGACTGCTTCACTTAAAGTACTAAAAATGAGAGTTTTAACTTCCTGCTAGAGTAACCTGATCTACTGTATTAGTCTATTAAAATATTTAAACAAAATATTGCAAAACATAGGCAATGTGCTTTTACTACTAGTACTAGTAGTTTTTCTATTAAATACAGTTCAATAGCAAATATTAATACTTCATGTACAAATAGGTAGTTATTTAGCTTAATTTAATTAGTATATCATTCCCGAATGGAAATCATTGCGATGGAAAAATACATTCGGATTGATAGTGGAAACTGTTGGCTCCAAGGTTGTGTAAAGATTTCCGTCTATAATATAAGAAAATACAAAAGTGAACTGCGTTGCTTGGCTTTCCTTTACAAATCCGCATACTATTAATATTATAAAAATTAAATAGTAACTAAAGCAGTAATGAGTAAAATAGTATTGGCCAACTGCATCTACTAACTCTTACCACCCCAAAGTGTCGTCTTGTAGTTTTTTGTAGTTGGCTTAAAATGGAAGAATGAAGGTGAGTATCCGGAGCACTGGTCATCCTGATCCTCAAAGCAAATTGACTCCTTGTCCAATGATGCAAGTTGGCGACCCTACGAGTAGTAAAGGATACAAAGTAGGATTATGCTGTCAAAGGACAATTTTGCTAAACCGATACTTACCTTTGGCATAAACATGATGAGGAAAATGGTCAATGTGTGGGCAACTAGCCCAAAGGCGATACATGCCTCTTGGTGTCGTCCCTGTAGTTAACATAAATTAAACTAGTCCATTAGTCCACTTGAAAAATTGTAATAATATGACCTGTAATACATTATAAAGTAGATGAGGTCAAACCTGCAACATCCACCCTGAAACGGCCCAAGAAATGGCTACCGGCACAGTGACCACTGCCGATATTAGAATGTATACAGCCTCTCTATAGTTCTCAACAACTCCTTGGTACGCAGCGCGGCCTGATAGAACGCCAACCATAATGACGAGGAAACCGACGTAGCCCAACGAGTATAAAAGCTGGAGAAAGGAAGTTCCACATTGGAGAAAGCCAGGCCGGCCAGATTCGATTGTCTATATTGTCCCAAAATGATATCAGTAACTTTTGTCAAAACTTTCTCAAAATGCCCCTTTTTATCAAAATCTCATTTCCGCAAGGAAGCTTATTATTCTATTTACCATCACAAATTGAAAGTAATTCTCAATCAATGGCTAGTTTTCTCCCTCACAGTCTTTTTTATTTATTATGTGCCATCCGTCATTCTACCAAACATGACTTACGTAAAAAGAATAATCGCATAAAAACGCGTGGCTTTTTTGTATTTTAAATCTCACTTTACATTTAAATTATAGTTTCGCAGACATATGAACCATTCATAAAAGAAAAAAAACCACTTTGATTTACTACATGTCATTTGGTATCGTCATACTGCAGTTTTCAAATTTTTCTAGGGAACTTCGCTATGATGACAAACTTCGCTCAAAATGGTATTTTTCTGCGACGTCATGCTCCTCGTTGTGATCATGAATGCGCAGATTTTTTCGCTCAATCATTTAGCTTTACACTTAAATACTCTCAAAAATCAGAAGCTCGTAAAAAGACCGTTATGAAAACAAACGCATTATAGAGCCATATTTCGAGTTTTTTGGTTTATAAGAACTGTCAGTGAAAAAACGAAGCTGACAAAAAAGTTTCAAAAAGAGGTATACATCCTTCCTTTGAATTCATTTGAAAAGAAAGTGAAAGGATGAAGCAAAAGAATTTTATCGAGATGTAAAACATTAAATACTCTAGGGACGAATTTCGCTTATATTTTCTAAAGTATGAGAAGTTCTTAAATTTAATTAAGTTTGAAAATTGTACCTGTAAAGCTGGAGGGTACATCATGACCCATTGAGTGTCAATGGCAACTTGAACCATCACGGCAAAGAATAGTAGAATTCCTTGGTAAGAGGCTGGAAGGTACACTCCTCTGTCGAGGCTGAGTAGGAAAACGCACTTGACCATTAGAACGGAAAAGATAAGACTGTAGATAATGCCTACTCCAAGCCTTCCGACAAAACATCCAACGATTGAGGGCTGAACTGCAAAGAGTAGAGCAAGGAAAGAGCACATGAATAACCCCAAAAGGAGCATTTGACCAAGGAAGAGATGTCTCCTGGACTGGCCCCTTGCCCGGCACAGAACATAAGCCTCGAATAAAATGATGAGGACCATATTCAACGCTGCCAAAACGAAGAGCGGAATTGTCCACAACTCCCTCTTCAGAAATCCCCCGATAGTCATTCCGTAATAGAACTCGTGCCCGTCGTCCTCAGCGGACTCGATTAGATCATGCCGTCTGAAATGGCTATCCAGAGACCAAATCTTATCGGATTCGGCCCTCTTCACATCCCCGATATTCCTGAGGACAGTGTTGCTTCCACTACCTCTATTGAACCCAACAGTTTCTTTGTTTCCTCCAATCGTAGAAGAACGAGCAGTATTTTCGCCGCGATCACTTTTTCGAGCATGCTCACTCTTCGAATTGCTTCTACCACTTGAGGAATCCTCGCGAGTTTGTTCCTTCTGCATCACTGCAGTGATTGTTCCGGTGGTAGTGGTAGTAATGCTGTGATGAAAGAGATCATCATGAAAGGAACTGCTGTCGCTATCTTTACTGTCGACGAAATCCATTCCTACTGAGGACTCACTACTGGTAGAGTCGCCTGCGTTGTTAGTCTTGCCATTCTTCTCTTGGTGAGAAGGTTTATGATCTACATGAGCATGATTGGCGTCATCGTCACCTCCAATTATTTCATCCTTATCTACATTCTTACTATCATCACCATCGTCTAAGCTCATGTACTGTTCTTTGGCGGTTATGATAACATCTTCATTGCTTTTACTGTCCTCCTCCTCCATTGGTATGTACATGCCTGGCTGTATGTCGCTCTCTCTGAGACTACTCTCCCTTTTGTCACTCACGTTACGGTGGCCATTATGGTGATGATGATCACTGCTGATTTGATTTTTAGCATGATTAAATAGAACGTCATCGACAAAGTCATAATCGTCCGAAGAGAGTCTGCGTCTATTGCTACTGCTACTACTTCCTACCGACTTTGGCTGAGGATAAGCACTAGTACTACTACTACTTGTATTGCTATAGCTAGAGTTGCGACGGGAAGCATTATTGTTCGTTACATTTCTACTGAGATTTATCCAATAGTTTGCAATTCTATTTAGAATGTCACTGCTTCGTTTCTCCAGTGGGCCGTCAATGTGACGGAATGCCACTAGGTTTAAATAGCTTGGAGGAAGAAGCGTTTGGGGAATGGCTAAGCTGGAGGGAGAACCAAAGAGGCCTTTGTTGTGTCTACTACTACTACTACCGCCGTCAACAAGATCCTCTCTGAGAACGGTTTCGGTGGAAGATTGCATCGGTAAGGAAGGAGAAAGGGATTGCAAAGCTTCTACAAAGCTAATTGAAGTCTCGGTCTGTTTCGTATGGAGATCAGTATCTTGGGTATACCTTTCAATGTCGACGCTACTCATTGCAGGATCATCGCTCCGTGTCCCTGTCGCGTGCCGTGTTCCTGGGGAGGAGCCTTCATCCGCTGAAGTAAACAGCGAAATGGGTTCCTCCCTTGAGCGTAAGGTTGGTGTGACTACTGCAGTTGGTTTCATCTTCATCCCCTGCCTCTGTATTCTTTGGTAGTGGTGAAGGCGATGGTACTGATGCTGGCTCTCACTTGGTGCGGTTTCACTGGTGGTGGAGCTTGCGGAGGGTGAATGGACTGTTGGGAATCTGGTGAAGGGTGAAGGGCGTTCATGGCTTTCTATTGACTGGCTTTGGCTGTAAAAGTTGGTTGGAGAGAACCCAGTAGCTATATTAAAGTCATACGGCAGTGGAAGTCTTCCTTCTCTACGGGGCGATGCGAGCTTTGTTAAAATGGCAGCTCGGCTCCCACTACTGTTCTGACCCGGAGTACTGCTAGTGCTGGTTAAACTTGACATTGGATATCCCCTCCTCATTACTGCGCTCCCTGGGACGGGTTCTACATGACCAGCTTTGAAAGGGAGGACAGGGGATGCGGCATTGAGTAGGAAACTGGTTAAAATGAGCAACGGAATTGAGGACGATGATGATATGGCTAATGAAACTCGGCGATGCAGGGAACCTTTCGTCAAGTTCATGATGACTTTAAAGAATTTAGGAGATAGTTTGGGATAGTTTTTTTTATCTGTCAGTCTAGTTGCAACTTTCACCAATCACTTTAGCTTAATTGCTGAGTGTATGCTATTCCCTTAACTAGCTATCATGTGCATATGGACACTATCAAGGACCCTCCAAATCACTTGTCTCCTTAGAAGGGCGTCTTCATTTCCGATCTAGTTAATATCGTCCATTGTAGACTGTCTCCCTAATTAGTAGCTTCTTCTTACGTCGCTCTCTGTTTTTTAAAATAAAAATAGCATTATGCGCTTTATAGAAATACTTATTCATCACAAGCCGTTACCCTTTCTAACTTCAAGTGAAATGTGGTAAGGTAGATTTATCGGAAGTTTTGATCGCAAAGTTTAGCGACAGGTGTCGGGCGAGGTTTGTTTTGGAATGCGCTTTACTTTTAAGTACAAATTGTGTTCTTACCAAAAGATATATTCTCGTAGACTAACGCTCACAATGCAAAAATTCTGGCAAATGCCTGCATTGAAGAAATAGGCTTAAGACAATGATGAATGATGAGTGAACGGTTCACTGCCCTTCTGTGCAGACAAACTATTAAATTACTTGTTGCGTTCTAATTGAAAATCATTTCCCTTAACATTTTTTCCCTGAAGCTTGCCTGCTTATTGGGAAGCTCTTTGTAAAATCCAACAATGCATGACAAAAGGAAGAGTGGCATACATTATAAGCGTTTTTTCTTACTTTCATTCTAATGTTTTTTTTCTTGGCTGTTTTACTGGCTGCATTTGTAAACATATAATGCTTTTCAAACCGACGGAACCGATGATTTTTGGTAGTTTAATTGTTTTTCATTTTTATTAACGGATATATCCGTAAGCCCTTATTTAAAAATCCAGATTAAATTACGCCTTTCAATTTTCTTTTGTACGCATCACTGCTCAAACTCAGCCTTGTAGTCGTTATCCCTTTTCCATTGTAAACATTTACCCAATTGTTTAATTCAAATAACAGAGACTATTGGCAATGAAGACGTAAAAATTTAGCTAATTAAAAATACCTAGATATATAAGAATTATCACCGAAGCGAACGACAAGTCGCACTATGTAAAGTCTAGATTTTGCAAATTAAAGAAACTTCCAGCTCAACTTGAATTGACGAAACTAACTATTAACTCATTAACGGTTTTACCGTTATTTCTCCGCATACAAATGAGAAGTTAATTGTCCTTGTTTACTGGTATATGGAGTACTATAAAAGAGTGACAGTTGGCGTCGTCAAGTCGTTAAAATTTTTTTGTAAAATTTATTAGAAGGACTGTCTCTTAAACATTTTTAAAGTTAATTTTTTTCACAATACTGTAATCGTCACTCACGTCAGACGTTTTTTATATAGCATGTACCAACTTTATCTAATTGAAAATAAAAACGCGAAGGGGACTCTCCTTTGCGATACGGACTGATTGCGCCAAGCTGTCTTAAAAACCATTTAAAAATGAAATTATTAAGTAAAATGTCGAAATGTATGAAACGTGCACGCCACACAGTTCCTCCTCAACTTATAATTTACAGCTTCTTTTTCTGAAGGAGAAAGACAAAGTCGCAGTCGCATAATATATCTCAAGATGCAGCATTACGGTTTTTGGCGATTAGTTATTAGGCTGCTGGGTGTCCACACACTCAAAACTTAAATATTATACTTTAAGTTATTAAATAATAAATTGCAATGCAAACAACCCAACAAATTCGGTTAATACTACCTTAACATTGACTGCCATTTCTTCCTTCTTTTTAAGCACAAATTCACCGTACGGAAAACCTGATATAAAATAGCGATACTCTCCAATATTGTAAGTAAACTCATTATTTTAGACATTTGGCGGTGCTTGGCAGCGTGTGGTATCATATATAGCACACTTTAGCTGCATTTAGCACACTTTGAAAGGCATCTTTCACTCAAAGAAATGTCGTTCAACCTTATTTTCCTCTTTACATATTTTTTCTTTGTAACACATTGTCGTCAGAGTTACTTCATATTCACACATTTTTATCTTTTAAGATGAATAGTACTGAGAATTGGGGATGGTTTCTCACGCTTAAATTTCTTTTTTATAATCTACTCATGTAAAAAGCTGGATCTGTGGAATTCTTTTACCACTCTAATAAAGCATGCATGAAATAATTGAAAATATTTCATTGTCAAATAAATCTCTTACTAAGATATAACTTATTACAACGAGGAAGCTATGAGTAGCATAGCCCAGTTCATAGTCAATTTGCTCCCGTGTAACGTCTTGTTAGTAGGGCATGTCTATTCTATTTTGCAATTTCAGTAATTAATAATAATTTCATAAGCTCAAAACCAAAAGGTAAAGAACAATGGCGGTATGTGAAGCGAGAAGATTGGGTATCAGCTATTGCTATTTTACAATCTGTGGAGAGTATATTGGAGGTGACAGCCACTGCCAACGGGAGGTACTATAGGCTAAAGTGACAAGTTTAGAAAATTGTTTTTCTAGTCCTGAATTTTTCCTTTCTTTCCTATAACTTGGAAAGTAGCGAGAAAGTTTCAAAGTGGCACAGATTTTTGGCGTGGTAAATAGTTTTAAGCACAATTATTTCTGTAAAGGCAATTAGTGCTTATTAGTACTTTGCTGTGCGCGCATATTAAATAACAAACAACTCACGAAGGATCATGCGACAACTGACGGTGCAAGGTGGGCAAGGATAAGGCACTTCAATTGGCACTTTTTAAAACATGGCTTGTATCTCCTAGCTTATTCGTTTACAAATTGTTTACGTATTGACAATATAAACCAATGATTAATTTTCATGCACAATACATATATGTAATTATGTGAAAAGTGCGAAATATTTCCGAAAATGACGGAGTGTCTAAAAGTATTTAGGTAAATGTGATCATATAAGTTCCTTACAAGAAATGCATACAATTCCTATTCTAAGGTTGCTTATCAGTGCATGCAGCTGCTTCGCATTTTAAGCATAAAAATACACTGCCAAAAGAATTTGTGCGCTGCACTGGCTTGAAATTTTTAAGCGTAAAACTGAAGACTGGGAATGCTCTATAAACAAAGAAATCCTTAATCTGCCAAAAACAAAGCAAATAACATAAAGATTTGAACTTTTTCTGTGCACATTCGGTTTTAATCGTTCATCATTTCTCCTTGAACTTTTCATTTACAAATTTAGTGACCAACATCGAGGGTCTGAAATCAACCAAGAAATGCCTGAGCTACATGTGTGTTCACTTTCCTCAGAGTTCATTTGCTTTTTAATCAACCAAGAAGGTGTGCGAAAATAGTGTAAAATGAAGTAATTAAAATTAATTATAGATACCAATTTGTAAATTACTTTGCTAGGTTGTTATCACTGTGTTAGTTTTACATACAAACATTTTTGAATTGCAATGTTATAGTTGGTAACTGCTTTCTACCCATGGCGCAGTGCAAGGTGAAATCGGAATACTCTATGAGGCGTAGTAGGATTCCGATGTATAGATTAACAGGTAAGCTAAGATCGTTTCGGTATGCTTTTCGGAAGCATTCACAGTTTCACAGAGTTATATAGCACAAAGTTAC
>JAHZND010002030.1:0-16752 GCA_027744115.1 Acrocyrtus sp. NNG-2020
CATCATTGCCGCACCGCAGCAGCGGCGGCTCAGAAATATACGCAGTGGGATAACGAAGGTGTAAATAATTTTTGGACTAATGAGTGCTTTTCGCGAAGCCCAACTATGAAAATTACAAAGATATGCAAAATGCATTCGAGTTTTCTGATGGTGAGTGAGCACAGCACTCGCGGTCTCTATAGTAACTTGATGTTGCAGCTGCTACTAATGTGTTAATTTTAATGAATCAAAAAGATTTTTTATTTTGAAAGTGCATCGGCGATAGTTACTACACCTGAAACTGAAATGGAAAGATTCCAAAAAGAAGAATTCTTTAGTCCACCCCAGATTTTTCCACACTTTAAAATAATGATGATCCTTAATGATAGGAAATAAAGTCAAGTGCAATGCAAAAGAGCACTTGCGATCAAACAATAGCACAAAATAGTATGAACTGAATTTTTTTTACCCCATGACCTTGCAGCTGCACTCTCAACCAATCACGACGGTCATCTTGACCATCATTTTCATTACCGAATTTATAAGCAATGCCAACGATTGCCAAGATTTCCTTTCTCTTCTCATCCGCTCAATTCTTCAATGCTGAAATTATTATAAACGAGTGAATATTCTAGTAACTATAGTGATTTATTATCTCTGAAAAAATTATATACAGTCGTTACTATAGCAATTATGATGTACGCTCTGTAGAGTCGCCATGGAAAGTCGTTTTACTAAACGAGTTTGGGTAAATGACAAGATACCCTCGTTTCGAATTCCTTCTACCCATGACCTTGCAGAGCTGCACTCTCAACCAATCACGACGGTCATCTTGACCATCATTTTCATTACCGAATTTATAAGCAATGCCAACGATTGCCAAGATTTCCTTTCTCTTCTCATCCGCTCAATAATACTTCAATGCTGAAATTATTATAAACGAGTGAATATTCTAGTAACTATAGTGATTTATTATCTCTGAAAAAATTTATATACAATTGTCACTATAGCAATTTATGATGTACGATCTGTAGAGTCGCCATGGAAAGTCGTTTTACTAAACGAGTTTGGGTAAATGACAAGATACCCTCGTTTCGAATTCCTTCTCCTCCTATTCCGGAACGTTTGCTCTGGGTTATCCTCAGATTTGTAAATTTTTATGTAGTCGGTAGTTTCTGGAGCTAAGAATTGGCGTTTGATACGGCTGCTGTATTTTCCAGTACCGAGACTATTCTCCGAGACTGGAGGTAGTGGAGATCCGTACCCACCGAGTGGTTTCTTGGCATCTTCGTATCCTCCGGAAACTTTGTCAAATTGGGTAACATCGCCTTCGTAACTTACGATTGGGTGGTAGCCAGACTCGTCTGCGATGTACGTTACGATTTGGCGGCGGCTGTTGGAGAGGAAGTTAATTTTTTATTGTTATTGCGGTAATTATAATTGCAGGTGGTTTTAAAAATAACGTACGTACCCATCCGGCAACAGCACATGATACTTTCCATTCGTCTTTTGATCTCTTCTCGACTCTTGATGTCCAAAGAAATTTCCTCCGCCAAATACTTCATACTGGAAGTCGTAGTTGGCAGGCTCCTGTAGAAAATTGGTTCGTATTTAAAATAGTGAAATAATTAAAGACTACACAGTCAACTTACATCACCATACTTGCTACTCCCACTGCCACTGCCATACGATGAACCACCACTACCACCACCACCATATCCATACTGAAGATTCTGCAAGAGAATCCGGGTAGCCTCCAACAGGATCACTGACAACAATACCAACTAATTTACACACCACACAAACCCACAACATTAACTTCATTTTTAATGTTTTTTTACTATATTTCCGAAAAACGAACAAACCTCCACGTTTACGATACAAGCAATAAAAATTAATTGACTTATTGACTTGCAGCCACTGTCTCTACACAATCAGTTGTCATACTTAAACTATATGAACAAGACTAACTAAGAACACGCTAGTCGAGTGCCCTCGAGAGAGAGATCATAATCATCATATCCCTTTTTTATGTCATTCAATTAACGTAGCAAAAAGAAAACATGTACTCATCTTCCTTCTACGTATAACAAAAGCATCTTCATTACGCTGAACAATCGTTTAGACCGTTTCGTTTCAATTGTCTGTACAGTTATATGCATGTTGAAAATTGCTTCTAAATTAATCTCATTGTTGTGACCTCAACGTATAGTATAGTTATGTAAAAGAGTGCTCTGTAATAGTAACAAGCGGTGATCATCAATCATAAAAGTAACTAGTAAATGAGCATATGCGCATAGAACAGTACACTCCCTTTACTTTATGAAACATACGACAAAGAATCCTTTAATTTCATTTTTAGTAATTTCGATGAAAAAGAAGAATACAGTTTACAAGAAGCAATATCGCTGGGGCAATTTGTTACTACTACGAGCAAGTTTTGTGGGTTTTTAATCCGTGGGTGGTATATAGCAATGAGTAAGAGTAACGCAGTAAGTCAATTCAGACGCAGCTAGAAACGCATGAGTAACGTCTGAGTTATTTTTACCTGGTTTATTTAGTAATACGTAAAAAAAACTAGACAGAATTTTGTAAAGATCATTTAAAAATTGCACAACTAATTACAGGGTTGTACTCCGTCGTGTCTGAAATTGACAAGTGGAGGTGGGGCTGTGTAGTAGCTGATCAAGTCATGCGCTCACTGCAAGGTATGGGTGCAAGAATCATATTGCGAGAGAGATGTGTGTAATAAAGCTGTTTAAAAATAGTTAAACTAACGAGAAATGGGCAAAAAGTGGTGAAGATGATATGGCAAATTCAAAAGCCTGCCGCGGGTGCAACGTGTCACACATGTCAATAATTGGTACAAGTTTATAATTGTTTCGTTTTAATGATGATTGATGGAGTACAGGTTTTTACTAATGGTTTTGTAATTGGGAAATAATTGTAATAGTTTGGAGGAATATACCCAGCTGTAGTGACATTAAAAAAGGATTGACGAGTAACTGTGATACGGTTACTCAAGGTGCTTGAGTAGTCGCGGGAGATTGAATAATGAAGAGTAATTTGTTTAATGATTGATGAGTGCAGAGCAGGCATGTGGGTTAATTAATCATGTAATTTAATTCAGGTTTAAAAATTGTTGACGCTAACAGATTGGGAGGGAAGAAGCTCAAGCTCAAAAGCTCAATGGGTTGCTCTTTCACAAGAAATCTTTGTCGAGCGGTAATTAGCTGTGGTTGAAGGTGCAGATTGCGAATTAGTTAGTGCCAAGTGAAGGCTGTCGTGTTGGAGTAAGTTTGAAGACGTGCTTCTTCCCTTGGATTGTACGAAATATATTTATTAATTATCGCAATTTGCTACTTGATCTTATTTACTATTATAAAAATGAAAGGTGGTCATTTTGGAGTTGGGGCAATGCAGCGAGTTTAGTTTAGTGAGGTGATGAGAGTCATCAAATAAAATTTGTACAGTCATAGCCGTTAGGATATAAACTAAAGAAAATATGTACTTGCCAACTTGCCCTTAAATATAAAATCTTGCTTTGACTGAAGACTAGCCTGCTTAAAAGTCATGGAAAAGCCGGAACTGGAATTAGGAAATTAGCGCGGGCTTTAAAGTACTCACCACGAGTAATTTTTTAGTGGATTGCAGCCAACTTTGTAACCTTGTTTTCAGACTTTGCTTTGAATTCTTAAATTACGCTATCTGTATTTGTAAATATTTTCAACTCGTTAGCTATTAGCTGCCTTCAGCATTGATTTGCGTACAGGCGTACAAAGCAGAAGGGTTGTATAGCATTCCTACGTAATCTCACCACTCGACTCTTCACCACAAATTATTACAAAATGCCCAAATTAATATAGTCTAGTCTGAAGGGCATTTCCTTATGGATCTTAAAAAAGGACGCATAAGAATCTTCTTCATTATGAACCTATTCATTATAATCTCATCATTCGATTTATCGCACATTTCAATTTTTCACGTTGTTATAAATGGAGAGTCGCTGCGGGGAGTAGTACTAATGTACTTGATCTAATTTCCGTTTTATACGAATGGGAAATTTCACAAGGTTAAAAATTGTAATTTTTTAGCCATTACTCTTTTATGGTGAATGGGAATAAATGAAAAAGGATTTAGTGGTCATACGACATCATATCAGAGTGGCAGATGTAACAAGAATTTTTCACTTTTCTTTATAACCACTGACATTTGATTTATTAAACTTATTGATACTGTTTAAAATAGGTTGTATACATCTGTTGTAAGATGTATACGAAAATATCCAGGGTGGAACGATGTGCTGCAACTTTAATTTTTTTGCAATTACACCTGTTTAGCAGCATGAACTTGAGTAATTATGCCCAAACCAGAATTTGATTGCAGCAAAACAGCTTGTAATTTATTTTGTATTTGATTCTACTTTTTTTTATTTTTCAAAAATATTAAAAATTCTTTTCATATAGAACAAAATGGAAAGAGTATATCTGTCGTGTGCAGACTTAATTGGTAATTTACTATCGTAGTGTCTTGGTAGGGGTTAAAATTAAATGTGCGCTTTTATTGGCAATTTATATTCCTCCTACCTTATTGTCCTTAACGAAATTAACTGTTAATGCTGATGTTGGTGGTGGTGGGAAAATTAGTTAAAAATGTAAATATATGGGAATGTTGTATTACGAGTCAAGTTATTGCTGTGCACATGTAAAAGGGATTTTTCGAAATTTATAATTTTCAGAGAAATTAAAGAAAAACATTTTTTACGATAGGAAATTTGCAAAATGGAAGTTTCTTGGAGGCTGCTGGGTATTTGTAAATATGAGGTTGTTGTAGTCATGGTTATGATGGGGATGATGATGGTGATGATTGGAGTAAAGCCGTTGGCATCATCACCAATAATGGTTTGTAATCATCATCATGATGGTGATAATGACCGGGATTTACACAATCGGAAAAATTTGGAGCATGGATTTGGAGAAACGTAAACTAGTTTAGTGTCCATTTGAAATACTTTGTTCCCAAAAATGCAGGCTTATGTGTTATGTCCGATGATAAATTTCCTCGTAATTAATGTTCATGCTTTGTAATCTAAATATATAATTTGTCATCATCATACAATTGTTATTATAAAAACTCTAATCATCATCTCATTTTATAAAATTTAACTCTAATTTACACGTACATCTACTAATCCTAGCTCTTTGTTCTCTTTCCAACCTTTAACCGTTCCGTTCCTTCCCAGCACTACTCTCTGGAACTGCTCCAATCTTCGCAGAGTGCCCTCACCAAGCTCAAATTTGTGCGGGATCACGGGTATGTACAATACCAACACAGACTCTGCTGTTGGCTTATTCATTCTCTTCTCATCTCATGTGCCAGAAAAGCGAAAATATGACTGAAGCAAATGCGCTGCAGCAAGTAAACAAAGGCTTACTCGGTTTTCTCAGCGATTCAGCTTGTGACGTGTTTACTGTTTACTGTGTACTTTGCAAAAACTTATTGTAGGCCAAACTAACTAAACTTGAAGAGTTATTTAGCAAACTGATTAGTGATTGAAAAGTGATTTACTTCAACATGTACTGAAGCAAAGCAAACGATAAATCTGCCAGGCTCTCAAGCGTACTCAGGTATGGAATTCTGCTCATCACTCATATTTATTATAAGTTTTAACTGAAATTAATTTTAAGATAATACATATTTATGGCTGTGATGAAGATGAGTTAACTTTTAAAAATTACACACGAGCTAATTTTATCAAAACTAATTAACACTTTTCCTCCACCATATCGCAGCTGTCTTCACCCCCATCCACAATGAGCAAAGAAACAAAAAACAACCCAGTCCCAGGCCCTTCAACATCCAACCCAGACTCCGCTCCAGCTCCAGCTCCACAAACCCCCAATTACGATTCTTCAAACTCGGAACTCAGCGAAGTACTTTTATGGTCACCCAACCACTCCTGGTCCTCAGAAAACACTGACGATGAAGAACAAAAACTCACCGAAACTGCAAACTCTCTCCTATCCTTCAACTCTCCCAGATTCAGCCCAACCCTTGCGCTTAAAACAAACGAACTAGTTCCAGCTAGTGATGGTGCGAGAAAGTACCTAAACCTACAGCAATACTCGAGTGCAGTAAAGTCTCCGAGTAAATCTCCAGTAAAGACTGTTAGAATAGCGAAAGTACTAGCAAATGAACCGAAAGAATCTGACCACCCAGCCAGCTCAACAACCTTTCCAATCCCAGGCCGCCGTTTCCTCCCTCATCAAATGCCAGTGTACAGACCAAGAAAAGAGCACCCCGACACATTAAAACTAATGAATTCCTTCACAGGCCCACTTTCCTGTTTGAACCGCGTGATGACAGAAAACATCCGAGTAAAGATTTGGACGAGAAATGACAAAGGCTTTAGAGGTTTTCTCACGGGCTTTGTAGACGCGTTTGACAAACACTGGAATATCGCTCTCAGAGATTGCGACGAGCAGTTTGTTAGACGGCGAGTTATCAAGTACCCGGTACTTCCTCACAGCGAAACGAAGGCTTGTAATGAGACGGAGACTAACCAACGCCTTTTCATTAGGCTCCAAGCGCATTTACGACAGAATTACGGACACAAACACTTTGTCAACACTACTCCTTCTGGAAGTAATTTGGAAGGGAAAAAAAGCTCGCGTATTTACGTAGGAGACATGGATCCACTTGCTCTATGTCGAACAACCCTATCCACCCTAAGCCTCCGTGATGATAAACCTACTATTCATCAAGAAAAACCCAAGGATTCTTCAGATTCTCTTTGTCCAGACGTAGTAGAGTGCCACCGAGTAGCTGCCAGAGCATCATTCTCATCTTTAGTGTCTGATCCTCCTGCCTGCTCCCTCCCAGTTCCCACCACCACCACTCCCACTCGGCAACAAAATTCCAGAAGCAAAGCAAAAAAGAAAACTCTCACGGTGTTCAAAACACCGTACGAAGACAATTTCGGTTTTATGGTGGTTGCGCACACCAAGAAGTATGAGCTTGTCGAACGTCATGTAGGCCAACTGCTTTTAATGGGAAATGATATTGTTTTCATTGAGACGACGAGTAGTGGTTGACATAAAAAAAGCAGATCTCTAGCATGAAACGACGGAATCAAACTAATAAGTACTATTCTTCACCCCTTCTCCACACCCACAGGATAGTTCCATTACAAAGAGAGGAGAGAAAACAAAAAGACCCTGGAAAACATAAGAATTGAGCTGGAGCTAGAAGAGAGCTTTAGCAAAAGATCCTAATATTATCTCAACACAAGCATTCCAGGGAGAAAAAATATGGAAAAAGAATCTCCAGCATAAAAAGAAAGATTCTCAGGAAGGATTAAGAAACCAGACAACTCCACTATTCCATCATTTCCATCTTCTTTTTCTCTCTCTCTTTGCAAATCCTTTCGGATGGATGAATTTTCTCCTTTCATACAACCACTATACTTCCATCACATCATTTTGTCCTTTGAGTACTCCAGCACTACAATAAAAGCAACGGAGAAAGAGAAAGGAAAAAAAAACGTATTATGAAGCGGATGGATGATGGCGGTGGTGTGTGTGGGAGCAAGAGCTGCTGCGTTTTCTGCCGAAAGAAATTACCCATTTGTTCAGAATTCCCACGGCCACACGTAAAAAAAGGGAAAGGAGAAAAAAAAAGAATGGAAAAAAGTGAAAGCCCGGGTCCTCTCTCTCTGCAACTACTTTATAGTATGATAGTGATGATCCTCTTGATGTGAAAAACCTGCTGGAGCTGTAGCTGGAGCTGCTGGAGAATCAGGTCGAGAGCTATTTAGCTGACGGAAAAGATGGAAGTAAAAAGAGAATGCCTGTCAGAGAACGAGTGTTGTGGTGTTCCGTTCTAATCTATCGTGTAACTATTCTTTCACCTCACTCAAAGAGAAGCTCATCAGAGAGAGAGAGGGAAAAAAGGTGAAGGAAAAAACAAGAGCTGTCGTGTTTACTGGACTAGGTAATTTTTTATATTCTTTCGAGTTCCTGTGTGACGAAGACATGAGGGAAGTAGGGAGGGAGGAGAGAAGAAGACAAACAAAATGATGGTTATAGTTATGACATGACATGCCAAGGAGAAAAAACATTTTCCCATCATCATACTTATGAGATCACAACGGTATATAATTATGCTTTCTCTTCTTTTGTCGTGTGCTGATGCTGATACTGATGTCTGAGAGAATTAGAATTTTTTTTTCGAACGTACAAGTAAGAAGGTTTTTTAAAAAGAAGAAGAAGAAGAGCTGGAGGAGCTACTATAGCTGATGGGAGTTGGGAGTGCAAGTTTTCAAGAAGAAGATGAGGTTGATGATGGTGGATATATGATGATGGCCTCGTTTGTTCGTGTAGGCCCAGCAGATCGCTCTCCAAAAAAAACTCTACCCATTTTAACGTTAACGTGAATATTGATAAAAAAAGGTATATAATATGCGGGTGGTGTGATAAAAAAAAGGCTAGAGGATCGGAATGGAATCTTTCTCTGGTTGTGTGCCCGGATGCTAAAGTTTTGCTGGGAAGAGCTAGGAGCTGAGGAGGGAGAAAAGAGGTGGAGAAGAGTCCGGTTTATGTCAGTTGCATCGGGATTCGCATCGACGGAACACACACTATCGCAGCTGTTGCTGAGAGAGAATAAGACCAGGGAGGGATATTCTGATTTCCTCTTCAAGGAAAGTTTTTGGAAAGAGTAGCAGCTGCTCCTACTTTTTTTTTGAGCCTGTCGTTTCTACTCTCCGTATTAGCAATCATAATATATATATTGTGCAAGCTGGTGCCCCCATCCTTAGTTTGTCTGCATTTCCGAAGCAGTGAAGCACTGCTAATGCCACTATCAAAAATTTTGAACTCGGGATAGCTGGTAGAGAGAAACGGCTCAGTTGCTCAGTTTGACTTTGTGCCGCTGCTGCTGACGCCGTACCTAGGACTTTTTAATCAGCGCAGAAGGTTCTTTTGCATCTGCAAAGGTTTTTCTGATTAGTCTCTCTTGTCAGTAGTATTCCTTGTGAAGACCTAGATTTGTGAGTGTAATCTGTAAGATCCGTACAAAGTTTTTCTAAAGAAAGTACATTTCATTTACATGTTGAAAAGTTTTGCCGGTGGTGGGTGATGCAGAGAGAAAGTTTATGTATCTTGTGTGCTGTTATTAAGTAGTAATCAATATATTGCCACCTTTCTTCAGTTTCTTTGGACTATTTGGAATGAAATGAATGGCAAGGATCGTTTAGAATCGTTAAATCATCCATAACGTGAAGACTTGGCTAAGCTGAACTGCTTTTCTCACAGTGACACAACAAACAAGGTAAAATTTATAGAATTTTGCTGTCTTGCTACTAGAAAGTTTTGTCGTTTATTACTGCTAATTACTGTGTATATAACTTTGACTAGAGTTTGTTTCAATTCAATTGTTTATTCATTGTTAATCCTAACTTTTAGCCGTATAATACTGCATAGCTGTATTAGTCTGCTTTCCCCAGGACAGGAAGACTTTTTACACGTGTCAACAACAATTGACATTGACAGACCGTAAACCCCAAAGCCTCATTATTTTGATAAGATGTATATTAGTCTGCTTTCCCCAGGACAGGAAGACTTTTTACACGTGTCAACAACAATTGACATTGACAGACCGTAAACCCCAAAGCCTCATTATTTTGATAAGAGTCGCGTTGAGTCATCTCACGTCGCACCTGGAGCTCTGCCACTATTATCATAAAACGGTGCTTATTTTTTTGTACTCTATCAGTACCTGACTGCACTTTGTATAGTAAGAAAGGATAATTTTTTTTAAAAAAAGTTTTTGAGCGAGAGAATTTCTCAATAAAAGTAAAGTACTAATAAAGAGTTTATGAAAAGTGGTGTTGGTATAGCCTATCTAGTCACTGCCTAACTAAAATTCTAAGCCTATACATTCTCTTTATGGGAATTTTTGGCTGGCGTCATTTCTCGTTTCTTCTTTTTTTTTTGCATTTGCACAGCCTCAGCTTCCATTATTCCCCGGTTGATGGGAAGTGAACAGTTGTTGGAGAGCGTATACTTCATGTGAAAACATGCTTTGGGAAAATTAGACCAGAAAGGAAAGGATTAGCACAAGCCCAGAGAGAAGGATGACTGCATTTACTTTTCTCTCGCTCTCTCTCCCTCTATACACGGAAAAAACATAATTTTCAATCATTCGCGTATATATATGAATGTATGCACCCGGGCGTTTTTAAAGTTTGCTTACTACTCGTATTTATTTTACCGACTTTTCTTGTCAGGATATTTCGTCTCGTTTGGTACTTAAATACCAGGCTAGCTGGCTAGTGTAGTTTTTTCTTCGTTTTATTTCATTTTATTAACAAATACGAAGAAGCACTATTCCAATGACATATGATACGGAAGATATGGAATTTTCTTGCGAACTAGTGCAGGTGTGATATGTTCCCAACAGCTGCACCTTTCAGCAAAAGCACACATAAGTTTATATATATGAAAAATTTATTTTGGAGCTCTATCTCTCTCCTATATAAGAAAGAAAGCATGCAGCCAAGTCAGACGTCAGACCTCACCGTTCCCAAACTATATTTGCTNTTTATATATATGAAAAATTTATTTTGGAGCTCTATCTCTCTCCTATATAAGAAAGAAAGCATGCAGCCAAGTCAGACGTCAGACCTCACCGTTCCCAAACTATATTTGCTACACTTTTTTTCCCTTTTTTTTATCGACACACAAGACACAAGAATTGAAATGGATGGAAACGAACATGTGGGAATGGAATGCACCTTTACGAGCGACATCAGGTTTCCATTTGTCTTCTCCGGCTGTCATATATAGCAGAGCTCAAAGAAAAACAGCAATTTCAGGTGGAGAAGAGCGCTTCCAAGTTCCCAGAAGTGCTAGCGATATGCTTATATTTTGCATACGGTACTGTAATTATCGTAACGGTACTCGTTACTGTAAAAATCATAAAAAGCACGTAGTCCTATGGACTTTAAAATCTTTAAAAGTCGTACCTATGACCTGCTAAAAAATCATACAAGAAGCAGACCTGCACCTGGAATGCCAATCTCTGACTCGCAGCTACAACCTATTTATTCGACTAAATTAGCTAGCCAACTTTTAATTTGAGGAACTTTTGAGCTCCGAATCCACTCCATTCCACTATTCCAATATCTCAACTTTTTCCCCAGTAGACTGGTCACTACAGAAAGAAAAAACCTTTATGACTCCAGCACACCCCACACCTACCTTTCTAATAATTTCCAAACCCTCCTTCATTTCTTAACCTTGCTGGCAACATCTTTCCCCGACAGTTTCATAGGCATAATGCTATGCATAAGCTACGATTAAGTATTGTTGCTTTCGCTCTCTCTCTCGGCTTTTTCATAATATTCCGCGATGATATACACAAAAATATGTTACATTCTAAACGTACAATGCACAATTGTTGTCGTCGTCATCATTTCAATTTTTCCCCCTGATGCTACGCCTTTCCCAGATTGAAGTATAGGTTCCATGTGCGTCAAGTTTTAGTGTTGAACTTGGAGTTTATTGAGAGCAGAGAGAGAGAGAGGAGTGCCGCTGATGGGATCCTCTTATTCTTCATGAGGACTGAATGGCAGATTTCCTCTTCTAGACTCAGAATTTTCCTCTGTAAAAAAGTAAAAATGGGAACGACTGAACAGGACTAAAAAGTCGCTGGAACTAGTAGCATTCATTTATTTCCATCAGGAAAACAAGGTAGTAAAAATAAAAATGTATTTTTTCTCGGGATATGTATACGTTATAACGAGTTGAGAGTAGTAGAGTCTAGTCCGTTATAACGGTAAAGCAAGTAAAATATTGTTTGCCAAGTAAAAACTGCACTACTGCTGCTGATGCTGCAAGAAAAAAGGAACAAAAAAAGGTCCCAAGAAAAGTAGTGAGCCAGCTGGAGTGGCACAAGACCCACCATAATACCTTAAGTGTGTGATGTGTGATGATGAAGAAAGAACCGTATAGACCGTAGACTGAAACAGGAGAACAAATAACAGCAGAAGGAACCAGATTGCGATCTGATATATATTTCCCGATCTACACCATTCACTCTTCTTCCTCTCGTCGTCGCTTATTGTTGTGAATGGCTGAGTGCCAAAGAGAGCGCGGAGAGAAAGAGGTAACGGCTGGCTGTGGGAGAGATGTTAAGTGCCATATGGCACTACTCTGTCGTCCTCATTGCCATTGCAAACATTCAGTTGCACACACATTACTAGAGCCAGTTGGTCCCAGAGAGTGAGCGAAAATATTACAGAGAAAAACGAGAGGTTTCTCTCTCTCTGTTGACAAAACAGTCCAAAAAGACAAGAAATCTGGATGGAAGATTTTTTTTTGAAAAAAGAAAAAAAATGTCGATAATGCGATATTGGGATTGCTGGATCAAAAGGTTAAATTGATATAGGTGGGGGAAAACATCTGTGTGGTGGGCTATGATTCATTTCAAACGTCTGCAAAGATCTAATTGTCGAAGGGTTTGGGATGGAAGGAAGTAAAAGGGAAGTATGCAAAGGAGAATTCGGGGCACTTTGCGAATGTGAGTGCGAATGCAAAATGTATATATGTATGCTTATCAAATTATACGAATAAAGTCGAGTTGGGATACTTTTTTTTATCCTAGGAGGAAAGAAAAAGATGTGGATTGTGGTATAAAGTCTATTTAAAAATTGCGTGCCTGGGTCTAGTAAGCCTCTGATAGCTCGGGAAACAGACAAACGGAGATGCCTTGTCTAATCCTAAATAACAAAACTTTCTTATCCAGCAAACACAGCCGTATATAGCTCTGTATACCTGCATTTTCGTTTTTTTTCTCCGTGTGTCCCTCCCTGGCAAGAAAGATAGGAGGAGGGAGGGAGAGAGAGAGAGGGGGAAGCTGTCAAAATTAAGTTTTTACTTAACTTCTCCTTCCAGAGACGGAAAACTTATTAGACCAGAGAGAAGCGGAGTGTGTGTGGTTTGGCGGTGGTGGTGGAGGGCTCAACGTATGGAAATGTTGTGTACCTTGCTGCTGCGAGAGAGAGAGTTAAAAATGTGGACCTCTTTTTCTCTGTGTAAGTGTAGGACAATGTTGATTTTCTTCCAACAAATGAAAATATTCTTACAAAGCTTTTTTTTTTCGCGCGATGCGTTTGTGGAGGACCGATTGCGCTGTCGGGCCTTTCACGACAACATTTCTTCCAGAGTCACTGTTGAGAAAACTGGCTTTTTGGTTAGAGGTTTGTGCTACTTTGTTTCTTTTTTGTTTGCTCAAAAAATGCATGGTGGAAGAGAGATAGACGGGGAGAGAGGAGAGAAAAGATGATGAAACTCTCTGTAATACAAAGATTGTTTACACAGGCCTATATAATTCTTCTTAACTGAATTCACTTCTCACAGGGCACACGTTACTTGACTCTAGGTCTATTTTAAAAGTATGCATAGGCAATAAGCTCTCAGGGAAATGGAGATGCTATCTCTCAAGTCAGTCAGTCAAGAGAGAGGAAACATCTCATCCAGCATTTCTTTGGAAATAATAAAGAAAAAATGAAATTCTCATAGTCCGCCACCTCTGTGGCATCTCTCGACAAATTTGCATTTGTCGTCGTCCGTTATAATTTAGAGAGAGAGAAAAAATACTTTAGATTCTCCTGTATCCTGACCTGCTATATATATTCATCTAGTTTGGTCTGTTATGACTATGACACACGAGAATTGAAAACTGAGAAACCAGATGGTTGCACATCATCTCACGCACATGCAATCCATTATCTAAAATTTATTATAACATGACACATTGTTTAGCTTTAAATTTTGCAAAGAGGAAAAAAAAATTAATCAGGGATGGAGTGGAAAAGGAGATTGTTTTTAGCATACAATGAAAGCGGATCCGTGTGTGTCGCTGTTCTTCTTGGAGAGCAAAAGGAATGGGCTAAAAATAGGTAAAAAATAATGTAAAAACGTAAAAGAAAAAGGGAGGAAGAAGCAGCAGCGAGATGATATGAGATGATAACCAGAATGGCCGCATGAATAATACAGAAAAGAAAGGGAGAAAAAAAAAAGTGGAAGCCACACGAGAAAAAAGATTCCTGGCGAGTGGATGTGGTCTCTTTCGTGTGACAAGACTATAACATCTGCTTCCTATTTCACTATTTCTCCCTTTTTCGCTGCTCCTTCTCCTCTTACTGATTGAGTTAGTCCAGGTGACGAAGAAGAAGATTCTTCTAGCGGATTGGAAATGAGAGCCGTGGAAAATTATTGTTGTAGCAGCAGATTGTTTGAGCAGGGGGAAAAGTCAGAGGCACTCACCTTACTAGTATGAGAACGGAAATTCTGTCGTAGTCGTCTCATAATTTTTTTTAAAAAAATTGGCAGTACCGAATGCAAGGAAATGAATTAATGAGCGGACAAGTGTGCTACACGATTTCTAACTCATCATCTGCTATAAAACTTGATATGACACAGTCATACCACGATTTGAACGAAATACAATTACGGAAATACCTAAGAAAAAACAGATCTCTAAAGAGGAGTTGAATTTGAGCGTATATGCAAAAAATGGAATTCAGGAGCTCCACACACATTGCCCCGTCATGATATCTCAACCCACAAGCCGATACGAATATAAATATTTGAGATGAATGAGTCCTCTGAAAAGAAAGCAGATGCGTTTGCTCTGCTTCTTCTTCATATTTTTTTTGTTCTTTTCAGAAAAAAGACGTTTAAAATCGAATGGCTTGTATCAGCATGTATTTTTGTCTGCGAGAATATCGGTATGATGGCATGTTTTCCACATAGCCCCGCGATGTCTCTGGTTAATGTTGCTGCTCTTGTCTGTGAAGGAAAAACTAACTGCAATGTAAATAAAAAGAAACAGAACTTGTCAAAAGTTGGATAAGAAAAGGTGTGAGCTACTACTACTACTGTGAGCTTAGCGAATTTTCAATCGGATTTATACGTAACATTTCCAATAAGTGTACAATTTTCATATGACATTTTTCCTTACTAGCAAAAAATACCAACTATTTTGTAAAGAAACGAATCGCTCGGTTGGTTATACGTGTAAATGAAAAACCCTTACCTAACACAATAGAGACAAATGATTCGACACAACACCCGCTGCACAAGCATCCATCTCTCGTTTCAGATAGATCATCAATTCTCGGTCTATTGTGCAACACTTGGGTTCATATGCATTGTCTTCAAGTCATAGTTATTGCTCCTTACTGCACTCATACACCTTTGCTACGCATCCGATAGCTATTGGATCTTGCTCTTTGTCGTGCAGTCTTTTTAGCTAGTAACATACCATGTGCCGGTGCGGTGGTCTGCAACAAAAAAAAACCTTTCATGCCGAGGGGGTGTTTGTGAATGATCCCTAATATTTTGCTTTCTTATCCGGAACACAAAAGAGTCGAGTCGCAGTCGTGTGACTGATTATATATATATATAAAATTCTACAAATAAAAGTATTCTCTCACACCTGTGACGCATTCAACATCACCTGGAGCCTTGGATTTTTCAAATGACAAAAGCTCATTTGCAGTTGTTGGGCATCTATTAAAGCTCATTTGATGAAACAGCCAGACTTGAGCATAATGATTCAAAAGTTTTTGCTACGACGCACTTCCTGTCTAATGCCAGAGTCAGAGTCAGGTAGTTTAGCTATTGGGGTCGAGGTAAAACTCGAATGACGGCATTTGGTGTTAAAATATGTTGGAAAGAATCTATTATGATCTTGTGTAGTATTCCAAAATCGTTTATGAAACCTAAAGTTTGGAAGGGCGGACCAGATTTTACAGTTTCCGAAACAGAATTTCCAAATCCCCCCCATTCAACACCTGATTTCATTCTTTTTCCGTTTGCTACAAACGTAAAAGTCCTTGAAAATAGGAAGCGGGCAGAGTTTTTAAAACAACCTCACCTTTTCCTCTTCAAAATTCCAATAAGAGTCCTCCCCATCTAAAAATCGTACTCCGCTGCGATCTGGATGAATGCGCTTTGTGTACTCTGCATTTTACGTATATAAAAATTGAAATGTTTACATCTGCCAACTATGCACATCTGCACATTCTTTCATGTCTTTTGTACGAGTATAGCTCAAGCAGAAGCAGCTCTGCTTTTTCCCCCTGTATTGGAATGAATGTAGAACACTCCTCCTGCATTACTCATGTTTTCCGCATACCTCCAGCTTTGACAGTCCTCCAGATGAGAAGAGACAATCGACCCCACCACACACACACACGGCACAAATAGTTGTAATACGGTAAAAATAGTACGAACGAATAAGCGTGTTCAACAGAATTGTATTACAAATCAGGAAAAGGTCTGCTCCTATATCCACTTGGATCAATGCTGAAAAAAATGTAGAGTGCAAAGGGCAATAGCTCCGCAGTCCGCAGTCACTCTCCAAACAACATTGTAACTTGACCTGTCAGATTACCTTCGGGTTACGGGAAAAAGGTTACTACCTCCGTGACAGGTTATATACGTGTGGGCATCAAACAAGCCTTTTATACAAAGTGCATCAAAGAGCTCAAGTCTGTCAGTCTAATTAACCAGCGTGGTAT
This sequence comes from Acrocyrtus sp. NNG-2020, assembly GCA_027744115.1. Classification (NCBI taxonomy): domain Eukaryota; kingdom Metazoa; phylum Arthropoda; class Collembola; order Entomobryomorpha; family Entomobryidae; genus Acrocyrtus; species Acrocyrtus sp. NNG-2020. The sequence continues at coordinate 16,568 of JAHZND010002030.1, forward strand.
ATTATCATCAGATTTTGGTTTCGCGTGCGTGCGCGAGCAACTCAAGAGAGAAAGAGATGCAAAACCTTAATTTCTGGCTATATAAAGCATGGGGCAATCCGTGACAGTGTCGCTCTCAGGAATGTTTCAGTGAATTTAATTGAGTTTTTGGTTTGGGAGCTGTCAAAGTGCTGCTTGTGTGTGGT
>JAHZND010002031.1:0-15699 GCA_027744115.1 Acrocyrtus sp. NNG-2020
CAACTTCATTTTACAAGTCTCCTTCTTCGCTCTCACAAATATGAAGTCCGCTGTCAAGTGATCATTGCAAATTCATAATTTTCATTACGAAGTAATGGCATGTGGTATTGAGAGTGGCACTTGCAGCTTTTTCTTTACTGCATGTATGTGTGTCTATAAGAACATGCGAAATCTGTACTTTTAATTCTTTGCTATTAAGCTTTTACGTTTTTTTGCACAGCATGCTTAAAAATTGGCAACGCTCATTTCGAAAGTGAGATGACCGGGGAGTTTGTGTAAAAAAGTGTTCAATGAATAGCCTCGTTCACACGGTGCACTGAAGCGATTTAATTATTCAAGATGTGCTTTTAGTATTCATCATTACGTAATTTAAATGTATTTTCACTATCGTAGGATCATCAAAAATCGCTTCATTTTATGAACAGAGCCTCCTAATTTGCATACACGTTTTAGTAAATAACATCACCAGCCAAACTGGTTACTCTGAGTTGAGAATTATCGCGAAAGCTTTATGGGAACTGCGGAAATGAAACAAGTCGATGTACATCAGGGGAAGCCACAAAATGCTCATCAGATCCAACTATCCAACATTGACAACTTTCTGGACGATGCGGTGAGAAATTATGTATAGGTAGTAGGCACGCAATGTTTCCTGCGCTTTTACAGTTACTGTTGTTGGATTGAAACGGGCTCTTGCTAACGCAAATTGCATCACACATGGGGATTACTACGGTGAACAAAAAAAAGCAAAAGGGAAAAGTTGTGAGCTTAATATCAACTTGTCATGTACTATGAATTCACAATCACAGCTCAAGAAAATATAGCACTGCAACTCAGGTTAGCAATAAAATATTTACCAGTCACAACTTTGTAACTTATCACGAATTAATCTGTCATGCTGGAGAGGTTTATTAATCTCCTGTGCCATTTCATTTACATTTATGCATGTAATATATCATTTAAACGGGCATGTGTACATTTGTGCGAGAGTGAAAGTGGAGATGATCAGCAAAATATTTTTGCAGTTTGTAGAAAAAAGGAACAAATAATTTTCAATGGGGCAATGTACAGTAATATTACTGTAGTTTAAGGGAGAAACTACAACACTTTGCAAGCTGCAACTATCCATGCCCAGTTTTGGAACTCACATCAGGTATCGTTTATCTTCCTAATGTTGTCTATTCTTATCTATTGCGTAGTTAAATGGTGGTGCTACTCTTTTTGATCAACTGTGGTACAGGAACGGAGCTTTTGTGTAATTTCTGAGAAATTGGTATGAGCCACCATCCACCGGATCAATACTCATTCTAGTGATCTTCATCGGACTAACAACTTGGGTACCCATAATATTCTATATATTGACCTGTTCTTCTGCGTATGGGTGACTGTTGTAGTAGTTGAGCCACATGATTTACACCGATTTGGGTGAATGGGTAGCAAAACTAACGTCAAAGCTAGCAGCATGCGATGCGACTTCGTTAACGAACATGAATTAACGCTTAAAAGATATAGCACACGATGACCACAATTACGCTATTTGGAATCACGAACTATAGACAGTCGCTGTGAGATGTGCCTTAGTTTATAATTTAGCTCAGTTTCATTGAGCTCCCTCCCCACTAGTTACGAAAACATTAGAACACAGCAGAGGGGTGATTAGTTGGTGATTATTAAGCAAAATGCATAAACATAATAGTACATTGTTTTGCTACATTTTGTAATTTTCTGAGTAAAAATAATGACCAAGCTATAGGCTCGGTGCATGACGCACAAGCAGCATACAAAAGATAGAATAAAAATGGCATTCGTTTTGCTGAGAATTACACACTGCTGCAAAAAAGTTGTAGCCTCGTTCCTATTGAGAAGCAGAACGGCTTTTGCTATTCTACGCAGACCATTCCTCCAATCTAACCAGAATTTCAGCAATAAAAAGAAGTAGCCAAAAAACAGCAGGAAAAATGTACAGGAACCATGAAGGAAGACGTTCCTTTTGCGCTGTCAGTGAGAACGAAACTTCTGTTTTTTCTTTAATAATTTCTGGTCAGCATTCAGCAGCTCCAACTTTTTTCCCTTCAGTCCAAATCTTTCAAAAGCTGACAGCACAATAGGCGCTAAAATACTGTGCCTTGGTAGCTCACTTGTTCATTATTTATTTTGATGATATATTGCCAATATTTTGACATGTGTTGGAAACTTGTTGAGGAAATGTTTGCTGCATTCGTGGGGATATTTTCGCCATGCCTCTTTTTTTCGTTTTCCTACTGTAATGCGGCGATTAATGAAGTTGTGCTCTGAGAGAAAAGCTTAATTGAAAGTTAACGAAATTTTATGCATATTGAATGCAATTATATTAAAATGTGGTCTCACATCCTTTATTCACCTCGCCATTTTCACAATACCCAGCCAAATGAAATGCAAATTGCAGTGATCTCACAATTTCCAATGTGGACCCCAAAACTGCAAACTCAAATTGCTTTTATTTGCCAGTCTAATAAAACATAATAAAGAAATTGTTTGCTCCTTTTAATCAGCAAATTCTTAGCAATTTCACCCCTCACCCTCTGGTAAAATCGTAAATAAGTGAATCTTCACGAAAGTAAAAAACCAGTTTCTTGGTAGGTATACGCTCTCAGAAGTTAGGATATATTTCATTGTTCCTCTCGTCACATTATTGTCCAACAGTTCTTTAAAAATGATAACAATCCTTCATTAATTACTGGCAACACAAAAAAATTATGATAAACTTTATCAACTGAAATTTCTCTTGATCGTGATCATCTTCACCTCAAAACTAATAGCTTTGCATCGATTATTGAGCAAGAGTAAAATAATTGTGCTAATTAGCCTTCAAGAAAATTGTTCTCAAAGTGAATAATTATTCGTCTAATTAAATTGCTGAAACTTTAAAACATTATGCTATGGCAAGTGTCGTCCATTTTCATTTCACATTGAAAAAAAAGTGTACAAAAATCTGCACATTCTGCACCAAGTGCTATGGTTGTGTCAGTTATAGCATACACTTTTTTTGCCCTTAGAAAAAGTCACGCAGCATTGGGGATGACGGCAAAAGGGGATGTCAATCGAGCATCTTTTCGATCTTTGCCCTATCTCATATTAATATCTTTGACAGCACAATAATTTATGGGTCGTGATGAGACATGCATGCGTTGCACAATTTTGTAGATTTGTGGATAGAATTTTGTCTTTCACACGGTGGCGAATCTTAGTCGTACTACTCACTACTCCTATAGCACAGCTTTTCTAATCAACATCAGTTCATCACTTCCTGAATGCAAATTTCACTCTGTACTGCTTACAACAGCCAAAAAATTTCGAATTAAAACCAGTAATGAACAACGCGGATATGCTTAGGATGACAGTTCATATAACTATCCCAAAACATTTCAGTTTTTGCTGAGTCCCGAGAATAAAGTTAAGCCTATTGTCTATACATGCATCTCCGCGTCTATAGGATTATAATAGCGCGAGCTTGCTTACTCCAACTGATCAAACTCCATTGCCCTCTCTCTTCACTCTTCTCCCACTTACGAGTTTCCACTTCAGAAAAAAAAGTCTTTTCGTCCAAGTGAGAAAATTGTATTGTCAGTGAAATGTAATGGGACTAAATCATGTTATCTCAGATTGACCATTCAGTGCATCTACAGCTTACACAACGCGTGTGACAACTTTTTCGCTTATCAACCCATCAAGTATAACCTTATAGATAGGTGGGAAGGGAAAAAGTGCCACCAAGCGGGCCAGCCTAAGTGAGCAACAATGACACGCACGATTTGACATAACTTGGTTGAGTACCAGAGTACGTGTCCTCTGTCTGTGGGTGGGTGGAGAGGAGTGAAATTTTCTGTTTTTATGAAACTTGCCAGTTTATGCCAGAAGAGTGTGAGTTGTGTGAAACACACTTTTCCATTTTCAATATGTTTGGCGTAGGTGTTAGGTGTAAGGGCACAAGTGGAAAATGTACGATGACTTCGTTCGGAAGATGAAAATCCCCCAGGCTCCCACTTTAAATCGCATACGAACGTAATAAAATATACTTCTCGCTAAAAAAAAGAATACTGTACTCCCAACCAAACTTTCTTCTCATTTTGCTAGTGCATAGCTTTCCAAATTCCAACATAACAGCAAACGTGGGAAGTGCCAGCGTATGGGGAAAGCTCGTGAGGTTTCATGAAATACCACCAATATGGAAAAGGGAATGACAAAACGTGCCGGTTTTGTTTCATCTTTTTTTTACATACCTTCTTTCCTTCCTTCCTTAATATCGCCGTGCAGCCGACAGGGAAACGCAGGAATGGGATTGCTATAAGCAGCGAAACTAAAAGGAGGAATGTTCTTCCGTACTGGAATGCGTCTCGTTTGTTGACGATAGAATCAGTTTTTTGGGAGATGCTCATGTTGCTGTTTTGCTATATTGGCGTTGCCACAGCCGATGTACTCTATTATTATATGTTTATAGTTTTTGCTATACGAACTAACCACTTCTTATTGCCGTATCCACCTCCACACACCATCACCCGCTGGATGAGTAACAGGGAAATCCAATTTGCTTTTTATTTAATAATAAAGTTTAGTGACTTGACTAAGCGGTTAGCTCTCCCTCCAACTCTCATGTATCCTATCGCTACATGGTCCTCCGGCTCATTCAGTCAGCAGGAGAGAAGAACATATAAAAACTCTGCTTGTGTAAAAACTACTTCCTTCCACTAGGGTACGTAATAAAATGGCGAAAAAAATGGAGGCCGGGTGGGCTTCATGCTTGGCATTGCCTTGGCATGCTTTTTTTTTGCTTCCTTGCATGAAATGAAAACTGCTTCTGCTTTGCATTCTTTTTTTACTTGTTTGCTGATCTTTCCCACATATTGCGCTCTAACGTAAGATTTACAAAGCAGACAAGAAGCAAAAGCAAACCGACATAGCGAAAAAAAATATATGTACACGAATAACACACATAAACTACGCGTAAAAACTCATCATTCTTTGCTTTAAGGTTGTAGTGAGCCTTAAACTCTGTTTCGTCTTTTTTGCCCAGAAAAAATATTCCTAAATCGCTTGATTTAATATTTTACAAACTCATCAAATCAACTTTCTCATTTCGGTTAAGTTTGTGTTTCCTGTTAAATCCTTAGATCGTGTTCTTGTTGCCTCTCCCCTTCTCTCCTCGTCTCTCAATATATCACACACGATCTTCTTTATATAGCCAGGCACATATATTTACACGATTAGGTTGCGAAAGCTAAGGGAGCCATCCAAACATGTGTGCACTCGAGTTAATAGTATGGTCTCAGGTGAAGGAGTGCTTTCTTGGAACTGTTATAAATCAGTACATGCTCACACAAACAACAACTCATCATCATCATTGGGTAGCAAAGTTCATTTCACTTTGCACGCATATTAGATTTTCCGCTTTGTTTATTTTGTCTCGTGCTAGTGAGCATGATCATCATCATTACACTGCGGGTATGAATTGTATAGGAGAAGGAAGTCACATAGACAGGGGAAGGAAACGCTTGAAGAATAAATTAAAGTGGAACTTGGAGCTGTGAGCTACCAGCTTTTCTCGCTACTTAAACCGTACCGTTTCTGTGACTGCTTTTCTGGGGTTGTGAGCAGTGGCGCATGATGTAATCCATCTAAAATGGACATTCAAAATAAATGATTCAATTCATTCTACTAAATAAATACATTTCGCTCGCTTTCAATTTTGTGGTTTTCCGAAACGCGTAGGAGAATTTCTCCAGGAGTGGAAAATTACAACTTCACCTCATGTAAATTTATGGCGATGATGCACTGCATGCGAGGGAGAAGGTAACGGGAAGTGTGATAGGATCTTATCTCTCCGTTAAAACAGCGCACCCATGGACAAACGAGTCACTCGCATAATTCCTTTTTATATAAAATATGCACAATCACTAAAACTCGCCTACTCAAAGATTCCCTGCGTCGCGTCCTCCATCCTATAAAAATTCAATTGCGTACTCGCTCAGGAACACGGAGGGAGAGAGCGTCAAATTCACAAGAGAAAAATGACGGAGGAAAGAGTATTTGCTTGACAACATTGGAATGTAATAAAATGCGTACACGTGTTTCGGAGTATGTACGTCGTGCGTGGTACGTGTGAGGTTAGCTTGGCAATGGCAGCAAACCTAGTATTACTTATAGCAAGCGACGGCGAAGGAGTTGAGAGGAAACGTTTGTATTCTCGCCACAAGTTCTTAAAAACGGAGGATTTCCTGAGCTAGTTGACTTCTTCAAACCCACTTTGAAATTACTTACTAAAAGGAATTTGTGGGAGTTTCCTCACTTTAATTAACCCTTAAGGCTGGCGGTATGCTGTAGACTTATGCAAACCGTTGGAGGAGCTTATAAGTAAAGCGCTCAAGTCAACTTTGCCATTTTCTCTTTGGAAAAGGAGAGATCAACAAAATGTGACAGGAATTAAGTTACGACCTCCTGATGAAATTAGACAACCATGAAAGTAACTCGATGATATTTGCGTATACCTATAGAGGTGGCAGCTAATAAACGAAAAAGCATCGCAGCGCCACCAGTCTTGCTAGATATAGACATAATGAGACAATAATGGCAATCGACAAACGAAGACGCAGTGGTGGTGGTGGTGGTGGTGGTGGTGGTACAGAAATTCGGGGACATAGCGACCAACATGATTAAATACAGAGAATTTACGAGAGCATTCTCCATCTCCATACAACCTTCCCGAAAACGAGGAGACAGGAGACCAACATGGTTAAATACAGAGAATTTACGAGAGCATTCTCCATCTCCATACAACCTTCCCGAAAACGAGGAGACAGGTGGCCAATATTTTTATAGAAGCGATATTTTTACTTTATATTATGTGATAATCGACTTCCATTGTGACCTCTTCAAAGTTATGTGGAAAGAGACACAACACCCGGACACAGAGTAGTTCTAGTAGTTCTGTGTTCACATAATTCCACAATTTCTCTCGCTTTGCTGACGCTAAAAAAATTGATTGCAGACTGGGCCCTGTATGCAAAACTATGTAACTGGGTAGAGCCGTGTATGTATTTGGCAGTAAATAATGCATATCTAGTGGGGAAATTTTTTGGGCTAGTAAGCCGAACAGTTGGATAATTTTGTTCAACCTCAAGATTCCCGTACAATCTGACAGAACTAGTTCTTTTCATATTAGAAAAAAGAAAGCAGCATATGTGGGAACCATCTTCATCGTCGTCTTCATCGCCATTCCACATCCACATGCAAGCACTCAAGAAAGTAATGATTTCATCCCATTGGGAGAAGATTGAAGCAAAAATCTGGTCAGTCGGTGTCGGTCTTACCACACAGCACTGGAACTAGAAAACTCGTTTACACTCGAACAAAAAATATACAAGAAGAAAACCAGCAGCATCTGTGCATGTGTAAAAATCTTTCTGCCTATTAATAAAGGAAGAAAAAGAGAAGAAAGGGACGAATAAGTAGTTTCAGGCTTAATGCAAACTGTGAACAGAGATAAGATGAAAAAGAGCTTTCCTGAAAACTTCATGAAGATAGTACTGAATAAATAAATAAATCTCAGAGAAATCTCGTGGAAGTGGAAAGCTCGAAATTACATCATACATGCATGGCATATGTTCCCATTATTGCATGCTCATCTCTCGCTCGGACAAAAAAAAAGTTTATATTGTGTGCGATTGAAAGTGGTAGTAGTGGGACTAAGATCAACTTTGATTTCTACAAACCTCTGAAAGCGCCCGACAAAATATTCAGGCTTATTCCCCTTTGGATAACCCAAATCTTGTATAGCATAACGTTAATAACAGAGATTATATTTTAAGAATATTTCCCCGCAAAATACTTGTTCTACTAAACTTGTATCTCATTCGTAATCATAAACTCATATCGGGGAAGGAGGGGAACCATTTAGCCAGCACATCAGTCAATTGCAAGTTTCTCCACATACAGTTCATTGCATTAGTATTATTGAGAAAAAAAATATGCTTGCGAAGTGGATTTCTCTGCAAGAGCTTTTTATGCCAATACCTGATTGGCAAAAGTCTACATATCTAAAATGTTCGGTAATATCTTAGTACCTTTTGGGCGTGTAGGCACACTCAAAAATATTGTACCTTTTCCTCTGTGCTCTGTGCTACAGCTTCCCCACACAATCATCAAAATTTCGTGACTGAAATTTCAAGTAAATCATCATTCGTTTTAGCTGAGAGATGAGACTCTATCATATCTAACAGGAATCAGAATTCCTTGAAAAACATTTTTTTCTCAGAGTTTTTGAACTTTTCAGCAACTTTATTGCATGCTTTCAGCTTTTCTTCAAAATAGGAGTTTACTTAAACAACAACAGCCAATTTATTATATGCCCTTATATACACTTGCACTTCTATATGCCGAAAACAAATGAAAATGTTATATAATTATATGGACGGAATTTGAGCGCTTGGCTCCCCAAGTTGCTTGCAGAACAAAAGGGTTCATTTGCTCAATATATGCATCTTATCTGCTCCTCTAATGTGCGAGCTCCTCTTGTGTGACGTTGTCGGTCAAAAGTACATAGTATAAGAAGGAGAAGGAGCAAGTGAGGCATAGAAAGACTCATTTTCACGTAAGTTCAGTTCGCATTGTATTCCTTTTCTAGAGCTCTTCACCTCCTTATCGTTGCCTATCACAGAGCAGAGGCTCAGCAGAGTCGGTTTTAATCAAGCCTCTAGACGGAAACATTGAGTAATGGATGGTGAACTTGGAACAGCCTCTGGGGCCTTTTCCACTGCTGCTGTAAGGATTTAGAGCGACTTTAGACATTACACCAATTTACTTTAACATTGTTACAGATATTGTGAATTAAGCAAACAGGGAAACAGACTGAGCCATAAACTTTTTTTTACTTTGGCTCCTTCCCTCAAGGCACTAATGTCTAAGATATTGCAGAGGCAGAGAACAGTCCGTAATTTGAAATTTGGGAAAGAGGAAAAAGTGAAGGACACGAGATTTTTATTTTTCTTTTAAAAAAATGTTTATCAGAATAAAGAAAGGAACCTTTTCATTCCATCTTCGCACCCTGCTCATTGCTTTTTTTCTCGGTGCAATAAAATAAACAGTTAAGAATGTTCAGATTCCATTTCATTAGATGGAGAAGAATGCCACCATTTATTACTCTCCTCATCTCCTCTGAAATGTGTCCGACGAACGTAAAGCAGCATGGATATCTCAGGAAACTTCTGCTCTAGTGTCTGTTGACACTGTTTAAAATACCTACGCATTGAGATTTTTTTCTGTAAAACAGAAATAAACAGTTAAAAACTGTTTAGTGATGGCAGTAGTGTCGGTTGAATGAATAAAGGAAATATTTCTCACAAAAATCATTCCCTAAAGGTCAAAAATAAGGCAGGCGTACAATCACCATGCAGAGCACTGCATCTGGCTCAACGTCAATCTACATCCATCTACAATTTCTATTCAACTATTCAAGTCCTCACATCCATTTCATTTCAACATATCCACACTCCTTATAGCTCAAGTCTTGGGCAGAAATGATTTTTTTTAAACTTCTTCAAATCTTAATCAACCCAAGCGACACTCACTGAACTTCGCTCTTTCAGAAGAAATGCGCTGAAATTTGACTCATCAAATATTGTTATTAGCTTGCCTGGTGTATTTCACGCTCACAGAAAAATCTTACAGATTTCTTGGCTCACTAAACAAACAACTGCAAATGCCGAGTCGACACTGACAGGATATATCGCATGCTACATGTTTACTCTCCATTATTGTGAAAAATAAATCAAAAGGACTTGGGATTTTTCTGTGCTATTTGATTTAAAGCGAGATATTGATTTTCTCAGCTTCTTTGTTGAGAACGTCTTCATTACGTAAATTGAGTCTTTGTGCATAAAACACACAAAGAGATTTTTTTGAAGTTAACAATTTACGCGTTACCTGCGAGTATTATAGAAAGTAAATATCTTGAACACTTGTGCACTACCAAATACGGGCAGGAATCGTAATAGGTAGTGGACGATAAGTACTGTAAAATGGCTAGAACAGTGCATACCCATCACAGCCCCATGATATATAGGCATATAGATTTGAAAGTGACAAGTTAGATATGATAAGAAGCTTTAATATGGACAATGACAATGCGCTGCAGTAATTTTATCCTAATTTACGACTGGATTTTCTGCACACCAAAATGGTAATTTTAAAACTGATAGTGAGAATCCTGGGAAGGGGTGAGAGTTATTATTTTATGGGACTCGTGCTAAAATGCATTTTAGGATTTATTTCTAGTAAGCACGAAGATGTGTATGCAGAGTATAGAGTACAGATTTGAAAACTTACTTTGTTTCCGACTAGCAATAAAGGCACTTTATCAGCTCCTTTAACAAAAAATACAAATAATTATAGTAGGTTAAATATGCTAAAATTACTAATTACGTAAATGACATTTGCAAGCTTCCAAAAATACATAAGCCAGATATTTTATTGTAAATCCTGCATTTTCACACTCTCTCACCATTTTATACATCATTTTTCTGAAGCATTATTAGTTAACTAGCAGTTCATTTTATTAGGAATAATTAATTAATATAAATGTTTCCCGGACCTGTAAAAGTCTTCAATCGTGGGAATCGTATTTCTCCATAAAACATCCGGAAACAAACTGCACTGTCAGGGCGGACTTGCCAACACCGCCCGACCCCAACACGACAACTTTGAATTCACGCATTGTGAAAATTAAATTGTGTAATAAATTCCAGTCTAGTTATTGAGGGGTGTTTCCTGTCAATAAACAACAGGAACAGGGTAATAATCTACTCCCAAATTTGAATTTTCTCGCTAATTGGAACGCTACAGATACTCCGCTCTTCCAGAATCTTTTCGAGAGAAGCGGCGGATTCAGTATATATCTCTGCAATCCCACTTTCCTTAGGCTTGACACGCTTTCGTATAAAAATAGCTAATGCATGTACACAATACCGCTATAGAATAAACATCTCTCTACGTAAAAGTGTTGTAAACTGTGTAAAAAACACGTTCTTATGCAATAGACAAGTATGCACAAGAACAAGCGTTTCACATACTTTTCACCACAACGAGCATCTACTTCCTACACACAAGCTGAAAATCTTTTTGTAAAAAAATCCTTTGCGTTTTTTTCCACTTATCCCTTTTATCTCGCACTCAATAATGTAAGTTGTTTGTATTACGCCTAGTGGGACAATGTAATGTCGAAGGTAAAACCGATTGTTGTATTTTTTTCAAATCCTCAATCCTCCTTGATGAAAAACGTTTTTAGTCTACTTGCACAAAGTCACTCTTGTTTCGCTCTCCCCTTCGTTCTCTGACATAATACAAGAATATAACAAGACTTTACAGCCAAGCGCTTATTTGAACGGCATGTGAAACCCGATAAGTTTTTGGCACATCAAGTAAGGTCCTCTGAGTGAGTAGATGCAAATAATAAATTTTATTTTCGCACATGGAAAAAAGGAAGTACTATAAAGTTCATTGATTTGACGTGACACATTTTCATTGGCAAATACACAAGTTCACAGATCTGTGGATTAGCTGAACTAAAACTGAGAGAAGCGAAGGTTTGCAAAGGAAATATTTATAGTTAATGAGTGTGTAATCAGCAGCAGCTCCGCTCGCTTAGCTTTTTTTTTCCTCTTTGGACGGAAAGAATGTTCCAAATTGCTCTTTCAGCTTGGTTGAATTGCATTTAAACCAATCTCAATAACCGATAAGAAGACAGACTATATATTTTATGTTTGTTGTCTCTATCTTATTATTATTTAGTTTAGGCTTAATGACGACACGTCAGTCAGAAACCAAACTGCACTCAGAAAAAAAATTTCCTCGTTGATAAGGATATCCTCCCAGATCCAGGTCTTGGACTGTACTAAAAGGCATTTATTTCTCAGCGTTTATATGAACTGCTCACTCATATTCACCAGCATCATCATCACCATCACCACTTTCATCAGAGTTCTGCTATAAGTAAAGGAATGAGAGAAGGAGTGGCACATTGGCGTTGTGGTATTCATGTCCTTGGATGATACAGCATTAATTTTAATTGTGGAGCATTAAACTGGACTTAATGATACTGATACTTTGAGACATCCACAAACACTCATGTAATAACACTTTTTGTATTCAGTCTTTCCTATTTTCTGCTACAGCCACTCCTCTGTCACTCAACTGCTACTTTTACTTGCACTGTTATGCTGCTGGAAATATTAACACTTTGATAATGGCTATTACTCGAGAGAGAGAGTCACTAGAGCTGAACTGGATGTTTTTGCTGGAGAAGTATATTACTCCGCTATTTAGCCCACTTTGTCCTCTGCACTCCACCGACTGCAGTGCAGACTACTTTAATTGCAGACTGCTGGCTAGTTTTGGTCCGCTAGAGGAAGCGAGTATTATTCACTTTCCTTGGCAATGACTGATGTTGTTGACACCAATTAAAACTATTAAAATGATTATGAAAGTGCAGAACGGAAAGGTGGCAGTAGTAGTGGTAATAACAGTACTATGCCGTTTTTTGACAAGCCGGTCATTCACTGAATATTTAATAGGTCATCCGGTACACCCGCTTCTCCTTCTTCCCTCGAGTAGGCCTATAGGCCGCTGGTTGCTGCTGGAAAAGGAGAAATTACAAGAATTTTAGCACTGCTCCCACAAAAATCTATGTTTTGGGACTTTGGAAGTGGAGCAGACCGAGTGAGACGTTATAAAAAAAAGTGCAATACTATAATATTATACTCCTCGCTTTGTAATCGTTCATGTGCTAAATTCGTTTTTTTTTCATTTTCATACCTACACCAATTATTTTAAAAATTCGGTACATGCGAAATGGACGAAGTGCAGTGTTGCATAAAACGTAATCTGATAAGTTCATTTAAATTCCCTATCTTGCAGCTACTTTTCTCCATCTTTCTCATCCTAAGTGAATTTATGAATGGATTACTCCGCATTAAGAATGTGTATGAGAAGAAGAACAATAGAGCTAGAAAAACACTCCATTGTTATTATTTTATGTTGACATTGATTTCAAAACAACGCTGACGGTGGTGAAGAGGACTTTATAGATCCCAACTTTGAAAACATTGAAAGTTCAGTTAGTAAACCAGTTTTTTTCTCTGAGGTGTAGTCTCTGGTATGTAACTTAATTGACACTTATACCAGTAAAAAATGAATATTGCCTTCTGCAAAATAAGTACATAATAAGTCCGCTTTTTTTACCTTGCCTTGTAGACACCAAGCCGATAGTTAATTTCAAGTGTGCATTCTCATGCGCTTAGACTACAACTTGTAATATTATTTATTACTGTGTGAAAGACTACAAAACTGCAACTATATTTGTGCTTGCATCTACTTGGGCGTTATATAATGGCAATCTATCCTTTTAAAAATAAAAGCACTACTCCTGCTGCTTTCTGCCACTCCTGTTGCATAACTTCCTCTGCGATTTTAAAATTCATCAGTTAATATGCACACTGCACTTAACTAGTTCACATTCTTTGAGTGTTGCTCTCAAGCACAGCTTCTATTAGTACAGCCTACGAACTGATAATGAGAGTGAGAAGGAATTTTAATATTTCACATTTTTCTCATGTAATTCTTTCCAATAAATGACAAATAAATAGCGTTCTCGTTTATGATAATGAAATGTTGAAAACGCACGAGTTATTGAATGCTATCTTTTTCATTCACCAAATACAAAAAAAAACACTCTTGTCATCTGATAAACGCTCACACTTGAAACCGCTCTAAATGCGGGCATGCATAAAACAGACAGTTAACAAGTAAAACTGATGATGAGCGCATAATATAGTAGAGCGCGCACCCGATTTTCCTTTCTGTACATGTGTATAAATTATGTACTAATTATTGATAGTTTTCAAGTGAACACTAATTCCATTTAAGATTGTGTGTGTAGCACATCCTCCATCCTCATTCAAATTGCAACTCGAGCACGAGTACTAATACTAAATACTGAAACACTCATCAAAGTACAACAAACTGCTTTTTCACGCTCAGTTAAATCGCCATAAAATATTTCACTAATAATTAAAAGGGGATTCTATCTCCCTTATCTGAAAGTGTTTGCAGAGGATTATACAACTAAAATAGGTTTTATTCACTGTTATCGACTCCTGCATATCTATAAACTATAAATATGATGAAAGCAAAATTGATTTTTTTTTGCTTTGTTTAGCTGATCTCAATTTGAAATTAGAGCAGTGGAGGGAGAGTGGAGAGTGAGCAACAATATAATTTTTTTTTTCAAAAACCGCTCACACACTGCCAAAAAAAATTGCGAAGAAATGAAACTCCTAAATTCCTAACAATACTTGTGAAAACTGTTTTATGAAGCAAACTATAACCATATCTAACGACTTTGTCTGCACAAAGAACATTTTTTTTCGACATAAAGCTGTATAAAATTTACCATTAAAGATGATGATAATGAAGGTAACACAAAGCACTAAAGAAACTGTCACGTCATACCTGAAAGCCTATGTAGGTGAATTTTTGGTGTTGACTCAGTTCAGTGTAAAACGAATTTTTAATGCTGTGCGTTAAGCGAACTTAATGATAGTTTGCGCAGTGGTTCATCTCTCTGGCTATTTTCATCCTACATTTAAAAAGTAAAATAAAAGTGCTCACTTTCCCTCATGCGATTTTCTGACTCACTCGCATTATGCACGTCGCGTATTTGTATTTATGAAAAGATTAAAAATATATATTTTTTATCTTGTATTTTTGTGTACACTTACTTCCACCATAAAAACACCACAAGAATCTGCTGAAATGAGCAACACTGTCAACTTTCTTCCTTCTTTTTTTTTACAAAAAATCTATAAATATCCCGGTGTGAATAAAAATGAAAATAAAAATTGGGGAGAGATTATTGAGAGGAGGAAGAGCTAACTGAACGCGAAATAAAAGGAAGCTCACTCAGTCCACTTCTTATCGGTATGTATTTTTTGTGTGGATGTATTTGAAAAAAGTCACTACCTAAAGAAAAAAAGATGATAAAGTCCTTTTGATGGTTGCTGATGTGATTTTGTGTTGTTTCTTACTGCTTTTCTATACAGACACAGACTTATCTTTCTCTTCTGTCCGACAGCTAGCCGTGCAGTACAGTGTAGCTCTCTTTGAGAATGCACTCACCAAACAGTATGAGAGTATTAACCAAAAAACCACCACACAGTACCATGAAACCAGCAGCAACTAGCCTGCAAATAGAACTCTTTTGTGTAAATATATGCCGTATATGTCAGTTTTAGAGCTGTGGTCGGTATTGGTACGAGAAGCCCGATGATGCGATCCCGTCTGTCATGACAGTCTCAGAGTTCTCAGTCCACGGCTAAAAAAATGCTGGGAATGATAATGTTGTTGTTGGGTGATGATCAGATCAGGATAGTTCAGCAGAAAAATTTCGTCCCTTTTGCATTGTTCTTTAAGGCATATTCTTACAAACTGGCTGAAAATCACTGCACCACCAACACCAACACTACTTTTTTGTACGTCACCGCACTCTTGTACAGCACAATCAGAGAAAACAGATTCATGGAATATTGCTCCTTCCGCCTCTCGCCTTGATCTGGTCCCCGCCTGGCCGTCTGATTAATTTGTAAATTAGATGGGAGACGATGATCCTGATAGTGC
>JAHZND010002032.1:4346-31752 GCA_027744115.1 Acrocyrtus sp. NNG-2020
CATGTTAAAATTTAACCTGATATGCCGATCTCATGTTAAAATTTAACTTGATATGCCGGTTTTTGGGACTAATGGCGAGTCATAGTGCATTTTGTTCCCCTCAAAATTCTGACTAAAATGGCGCTAATTTTAAAATTTGACAAAAAATCGGCATATCACGTTAAATTTTAACATGAGATCGGCATATCAGATTAAATTTTAACATGAAATCGGCATATCAAGTTAAAGTTTAACATGATTTCGGCATAACAGGATAATTATTTACAGCGACGAAATATAATTATTGTTATGGTGTGTTGTGAGGACGAAATGAATAGAGGGTATGTATTTGGCCGTATATACTTTCTTCGACAAAGTGATGAGCCAGGGAATTGAGCGCAGTCTCACCATAAACTACAAAATACAATTTATGGGTGGCAAAAAATCATTATTTTGGAGGAGCATCAAACAGTTTTCTTTTTAAACAGAAAATACGTGAATTACACACATCCGATAATTTATGCTGTTAGCTGTTTACTTGCTGAAAAATGGAATATGCTTCAAATTGTAAAATATTTTTGCGAGCAATTTTTTTTTCTTTTCAGCACTCACATGAGTGGAAGGTGAAAAGTGAAGAGGTTCCAGGGAACATGAAATGTTAATGTGGTCTCATGTATTATGCATGGTGTGCTTATGTTATGTAAAGTGTTTATCTGGTCGTGTCTTTTTTACTTTTTCACAGAACCAGTGACAGAAGTGGTTGGCGGTCCAGACCTCTTTATTGATCGCGGGAGTACAATCAATCTCACATGCACTGTAAAATACTCTCCGGAGCCACCCTCGTATATCATTTGGAATCATAACAATGCTGTAAGTACACTTTCCTTATTTAGCTTATTTTTCCTGCTTGAGTACCTCTTGCGAAAAAAAAATTTCGTTTCCGCTGGCAAAAACGTGATATTTTACTTGAAAATTTCAATATCCAGAATTAGAACAAATTTTATCATGCTCGTTACATCTGAAAACCGGGGAAAGAGATTTCAGCATGGAATTTGCGATTTTCCAGGAAATGTTGCAAAATGATATGCAAATATTTATATTTGTCTACTTACTAATTGCGTGAAAAACTCATTGCAAAAGAGATTTTGCGGCGCTAGCATAAAATCTAAATGAACTGATTAGTCCAAACAGCACAAGCAAAGCATCTTCAAAGGGATGTGCCATCGCATCAGAGCGTCATCAAAGGAAATACAAAATTTCCTCTTCCTACTTAAGCACACATTCAAAATAAGCTCGTTACGCTGTCCCATTCAATGTAATCACATCAGCTATCAGCACCGCCACTTTCACTGGAGAGTGGGAAGCACTCTCCAGCACAAATTGCACCTTATTCCCACTGCTCCGATTAATTAGTCCTGAGAAGATAAGGAGAGGGGAAAGCTATCACTTCCTGGAAATGGACATTAATTCAAATTGTCACGGAGAGAGATAGCTATCACCAATCTCCTGTTTGTGTTTCTCTTCCTGCTAACTATCCCCCAAATATCTGGAGTGTGAGCTGGAGAACTGGAGGAAGCTAGTAAAACCTGACATGTTTCTATTATTCTGATTAATACTGATGTTGGAGTAGCAAGCGGACGTGGAAGTTTTAGGAGTTGATGTTCAAGCTAATTATTTTCTCGCGTTCCCTCACAAACCCAGACAGCGTCACATCCTCTTTAATTTTCCTGATGTTTAGGGTCCACTTCCCTCTCCTGTTTTGCTGTTTGCTAGCGCTAGCACTCTCTCGATATCTCTGTGAGGAAATTTTTAGTTCCACCTCAATTGGCAAATTGGACAAGGTCATTGTTTTGTCGTTTTTCCTGTCATTAGTAAAAAGTTTGAGGAGGAGGTGGAGTAACCGAGAATAGATTTCGTAAAAGGTAATTATGGAGTTTTTGCGGTGTTTTAATGCCGGTTTGATTCGAGGTGAGAAGTGATTTTCTGATTTTTGCGTTCCTTTCCAACCCAAATAGCAAAAAATGGAGGAAAATATGAGTAGAAAATCACCACAGCTATTTTTATTGCAATTTCTGCCTACGTACACATGGAGGAATGGCTCAATAAAGGGAAGGGAAATAAGCTGTTCGCGGAAAGCTCTCTCTTTTACCCTGCGAGAGGAAATTGCACATAACTTTTGATCTTTGGGGGAAATGACGCAATTCAAGTCCCAATATTTGAATAAGATCTCTTCATCACCCCCTTCACGGTGCAATTTTCTATTTGGGGCGGAACATATATTTTCATTTTCTACCTTTTTTTCAATGAGTCAAGTATTTTCACACAAGAAACTGGTAGGAAAATAGTGAGGATATCACAGGTTGAATGAGAAGTGATGTGAAAATGAGTGGAAGTACACAATGCTTCTCTCGAGAAAAATTCATTTAGTACAAAAGAAGGTAAATACGAGGTGCTTAGAGGAGAGGAAAAGTACATGTCAAATAAAGTATGTCATTTACACATACCGTTTTCCCTCTCGCTCCACATTTTAAAGTGAAAAGGAGCCTGGAACAATTTTAAGTCTCAATAAGTCGGGGAGATTTCAATTGTGGAGAAAATGAATTTTTTTTTCTTCTCCAGGATTGAAATCGACTGCTAGGGAGTATAAAATTACTGGAAAATCTGCTTGTTCTCACACACTTGAATGAGTTTGCGAAAGTAAGTGGGAAAAAAGAAAAACCGTGAGCGTGTGTAATAGAATAATATAAAAAGTTTTTTTTCACGGAAAGAAAAAAAATAATTTNTTTTTCACGGAAAGAAAAAAAAATAATTTTGAATGGTTTTCTCTTCGTAGAATGGTTTTCCTTTTGGAACCACAAAGCAGAATTTTATTTGTAAGTAAAAAAAATATTTTAAGGCATTAGCGTGCTGAGAAAAAAAATGGTTTGTTTTTATTGCAGCAGAGTGACAGGCGCTTTTCATAAACTCTCTTTTGCAAATTCCTCATTTTGAGAAAAAAAAAGTTTTAAATGTTTGGGCTGTAATTCTGCCACAGCCTTTGTAATAAAAGTTGGTTGACATTGACTGGAAAACGGTTTTCTATTCAGCTGCGACCTAGTACGATTCCTGGAAAATGTGAGACTAAAGCCGCATTGTTGAAGGCTTAACAAAGGACAGAGTCGAATTTTAGAGGCGGTGTTGAAAATGAAGTTTCTTTTGCATTTCCTCTACAAAAGGCTGCGGCAGCAGCAGAGCTATAGGTACAGTTTTCGAGGAATTTTGAGCTAAAATTAAGACATTCCGTGTGATGTGGGCAAGGCTGGCGTGAAATATAATCGGAGTAAAAAAAGAAGTTTCATTTGTCTCGACGATGACATAAAAGATATCATCCATCTGCTGTTATTTTTAAGTCCCAGAAGAAGAAGAAGAACTTTTTCTCAAAAAATTTAATCTTCCATTGTCTCGCCATCAAAATTCTCACTTTTGGGCTTATAGGCTTGGTCCCCGACCTAACTTGGACTTCACACTAGTGCAAGGTCGAGCTGTAGACGAAGGTTTTAGAACAGACGGTGATTCCTACGAAACGGTATGTAGCATGGGAATACCCGGATGCCATGAAGAAACGAAAATACAAAGTTACCAAGAAATTTTTTTTGTATCAACGTCTTCATCTTCTACCTATTTCCTTTATCTCCCGGTACTGTATCTTTTTGTTGTGGTTTGTTGTTGGGAAGCGGAATCTGACCTTGTTTAAATATGAATCTGGAGTGATGCAGCCCGGGAGAAATGGGACAGTGAGGGGGAAACAGTGGAACTTCTCGGCGAATGATTTAGTGCGCATTGCCGAGATTTTTTTTTCTTTTCCACACACCAGTGGTAAACATGTCAGGGAAAATACGGAAAAATGGGAAAATTAAGCTGAAGCAGAGAATATGCAAAACGGGCGTTTTTTCTGTGTGTGGGTAAGCATAACTCATTACTTGAAGTTTACACATGTGTAGGGAAAAACACATTGCAAAGTAGGTTAGCCGGATTAGAAGTGAGGAAGAGAGATACAGCGCACAAAAAAAGTTTTTTTTAGACGGGGAAGGAAGATTGATAAAATATGTACATATCTAATAAGGAAGACGTATAGCGGATGGGTACAATGAAGAGGAGCCCACACATGAACTAGTATACGAGGTAGGGCTGGAAAAAGCTCTGGAGAATTAATTATGAGCGACCGAGTTGTTGGAGTCGTTGTCGTCGCGGTGGTTGGTGGTGCTGGTGTGGCAGATGAAATGCTGGATATTCCCAGCGTTTCACTTCAGTCAGGAAGGAGAGAGAGAGAAGCGCCCTGCTTCTGTCAGATTTTCAAGTGATCTCCCTCCGCAGAATAAAAAAAGTAGGTGGAAAACATCCCCAGCTTTTTTAACTATTTTTTTTTCAAGTGAAAAGACACACACCGGCATAGTATCTCAGCTTATCACTTTACCGCACATTCCACCTCCGCCAACGCCAAAAATACCTATGAAACGCAGGGAAGTGACGGAAAAGGTGGCACATAGCAAGAGATGCGGTTTTTTAGCAGGAAGGCTTTTTGTCTTGTTGCTTTTTTTAACTTTTCTCCTTCTTCCCCTCATCATTTTATTCTTTCGTTTTTCGGTTTTTTTGTATATGAATATTATATGAGGAGACTGCATTGCGCCATCCGTGCAGGAGTACATAGAAAAAGAGAACTTTTTTTAACTTTTCTCCTTCTTCCCCTCATCATTTTATTCTTTCGTTTTTCGGTTTTTTTGTATATGAATATTATATGAGGAGACTGCATTGCGCCATCCGTGCAGGAGGACATAGAAAAAGAGAGAGGGATGGAGAAGTGGAATGAAAATGTACGTTTACGGCTCTAAGCTGCACTCACACACGTTCCGAAAATATCCCTTTTCAATGGAGTAATGGAAATGGCGCGACAACCGCCGTACAAACTTTTCTCCAAGGTTTAACAGTTCCTTTCTTCGGCTCATTTTTTCACATCTTCTTAAGCTGGAAAAAAAAGTTTCTATTGTTTTATGCATGCACGCATTCATGTATGATCCATTTTACTTTCATTTTTTGTAGTTGAGGCTGCTTCTCTGCAGAGTGTTGTAATGTAAAAAAATGAGAAATGAAAATAAAGGGAGCGAAGAGTGAATTAGAATAGTATGAATGAATGAATTATAAAGAGAGCAAGAAAATGCATGAAATTCGATGAAGACAGAATCGCAAAGTGAATATCTGTGTCAAATAATTGTAACTGCATAAAATAATCTTTCAATTGAATGGTAGGCATTTTGCACTTATTTTTCTCTAGGGATAGATAAATGAATAAAGTACAGTTCAGGGGAAGTAGGTAATTTAACTGTGCTTACGAATTAGAGAATAAGTTAGACGCCGATACAAACGTTTTTATATAAGAATATATAACCCATTACATAGATGAAGCGCATATGATCTGTTTTGAATGTGAGTTGGATTTATCGGAGGCCAAGATGATAACGAATAGGGCTTATTTTATGTCTACTCTGTCCTTCGCAATTTCGCATAAACACTTCACCGTATTTTTCCTGGACGGTGAGTGACACGGCGCTCCAAAGATTACGTGACCTATATGGGGATAGCATGGACTGTTAGCCAACCTGAATTAGCTCAGTATCCGCCTTCCCCTCCTGAACGCCCACTTAATGGATGAATGAATTTGCAGTGCTGGTCAAAATATACCTTTTCTTGTTAACTCACCATCTTAAATGGAGGATACTGCCCAGTCCATGGTTCAACGGGCGAGTTCTATGTGAACCGGAAGTAAACCGTCTGGATGTGAACTGTCATATGCTTTGTCACCGAATTGAATCAGTGTAAGCTGATAAAGCTAAAAAAAAATTGAGCAGGTTCTTCTTGATTATAGGTAATGGACCAAAATGGAGAGAAAGTAGATAGGGAGAAGTACTATGCAATTTCCAAGTTCCGACAGGAATGAGAAAAAAAATTCTATCCTTCCTTTTCACGGTTCACCTCTTCAACTTCCAGTGAAATCCTAACCGGATGGGATACTTCTTTTCCTGGATGCTAATCATAAGAGGAATGCTGGAATCCAGCTGATATCACATATCACAGTAGTGTAGCATTTTAGCCCATTCCTGGAAAAGAAAATAAGTAAGAAAAAGTAATTCCTGGCAGAAATACTGCACTTTATAACCCGTAATCTGGTAATATGTGGGATGCTCAGACAGTCCTTTTAATTTTAATTAAAATCAGATATCAGAAAAGTATGCAGATTCTAAATGAGACGGGAAGAGAAATGGGAACAATGACTTTCTCACTTCCACCGCCTAAAAGATAGCAGCTGATAACAGTAAAGAACTAGTTGACAGATTACCACCGCTGGGAAAACTAGTTCATATTGGCCAACCGTTTTTTTTATTTTAATCCATTCCAAAAGTAGGACAGCAAAAATTTTTTTCACTGAAGTCGGCAGCAAAAAAATGCGTAGCACTCGTACCACTCGTTTGTACTCGTCCATCAAGATAAGCACGGTAATGAATACATTTTTTAGCAGAGCTCTTCTTCTCCTCATCTAATCTCATTTTCGCTTCTAAGAAAACGGCTGAAATTTGGAATACGCATGAACCCATCTCCGTCCAGAGGAGAAGGAAGCTGTCATCTATGTCCGGGTAAAAAATGTCAGCTTTGAAGAAAAAAAAATTGCTCTGCCTTTAGTGGTGGGAATGGGACTACGACAGTGATATGTAGGCCCGAAATCCTCTCCAGCTTTTTTTTATTACAGTGAGAAGGAAAGTGACAATGTTAAATATTCATTTATCTGCACATCATGCATTTTAAACACGAGGGAAAAAATATCCTTTCCCTTCCTGGAAGTAAACGGAGCTCCAGTGCTCCACTGACTTATGTACTTGATCGCGCCATCTTGATATGTGCCATCACTATTTTTTTATAATTTTTTATATTTTTTTTACAAGCAGACCTCTTTTCTCATGCCCGGTTTTCATGTTCCAATACACATAATCTTTTCTTAGGGAAAAAATAAGGAAATTAGGCATTTTCACTCAACTCATGCCAATGCTATATATTTTGGTGACGGGAAATAATAATAATTTTTTGTGTATGAGAAACTCGTTTTGCAATGATGTGGAGAAAGTGGATGGGAGGAGATGCTGCCCAGTTAGAATTTTATGATATTTTTTTTGTTCGGAGAGGACTCGGATGTCAGGCCGGTTTCCATTTTCTACATGAGTGATGACTGCATTATTACCACTAAAGTAAAATATATGGGAGAGGGCATAATATTGTCAGCTTTAGATTATTGCCCCAATACGAGCTGGAACAGAGGAGAGGAAAACACGGAGAACGGAATAAAAATGGGTAAAAAAATTTCTTCGCTTAGAAAAAAAAGAAGTTTCTCCAGAGAGGGAAAAAAGATAGAAAGAAAGAGAGGAGAAGAGCCAACCACGGAAACCTATTTTTTGTGCATCTCTCTGGTGAGGGTAATGCAGGGAGAAGTAAAGTGAGGAAGAGGGAGTTAAGGGAGGGACATAAAAAGTGCTATCATTGTAATAATAATATTCATACAATAATAATAATAGTTATGGTGGTATGGGAGCACACAGCCGTGGCGATGGCACCAAGCCATCATGATCCGCCCGCATTATATGTTCTCCAGGCACTGTTCACTTTTCACTTTCTCTCCCTACACCAGTCTCAATTTCACGGAGACTACATTTTTCTGCTAGATTTTTTGCTGTTTTTAGCTACCTACTCGTTATTCTCTGCTGCTGTTACTTTTGCGGCAGTTACGTGAATGAATGGCAGGATAATATTATGTGAAGGAATATGGATGGATGACGGTTTATATTGTGTTGTGGTGGAGGAGTCCCGTGATCCCTGGAAAGGATGACAGGAGAAATGAAGACTGGTAAATATTTTTCTTGGCGCGAGTTGCAATTTTCCAGATTACTCGTTTTCATAATGCCCTTGCTTTTTATTGTCAACATGACAGGATATGGCTTTTGCAGTGACAAAAAAAGATGAAGTAAAAATTGTAAAAGGGAGGAAGGCTGGAGTGATGGAATGTGTTATGGGCTGTGATGTAATTCTAAAATTGTTGAAGAAATGTTCTCCGCTTGTCATAAACTTTTAATGTAATACATTTTGGCGGAATGGGGAAGGACTGAAAATTGCGTTGCGAAAAGTGAGAAGTTGAAAAAGAGGCGGAATTACGAGCTAGCTGATGGGAAATGGAGGAATGCGGAGAGGAAATGAAAATTGCAAGTTTTACTGTATTTTGCAAGGGACAAGTCGATTAATTAACTTTGATGAGTGGGAAAAAAAGGGTAGCGAGAAGAGAGCTGGAGGGAACTATTATAGAGAAAAGGTCAAAAGGCTTTGGCGGATTGGGAGGGGGAATTGGAAAACATATTTTTGATTAGGTAGCATTTCCAGCCAACCAAGGATGGTATAGAGAGGGAATGGGAATGATGAAAGTTTTATTTTTGAGTTGATGGAGATGCGGGATGGATTCAAAATGCATTTTTTATACTTGGAAAGCACAGCTCTTGTTTGTATTGCAATTGGTGCAGCCACTAAAGCCCTCAAATTTTGTGTGGTGTGTGGCATGTGACAAGTTTGTATTTGGTACATTGCATTCCCTATTCCCTCCTCTCCACCATCATCCTCTGAGAATTCCACCGCGATAACACTCTCACAATATGATGGCCTTCAAGTGTCCTTTGGAAAAACTACTTTCACCCTGGTGGCAGTGCACGTGAAGAGACATTTAAGAGAACTTGAACTGATGAAAATAAATGGGAGAAAAAGTTTTTTAAAAACACTTTAGTCCTCCGTGAATTTAATTGGGATTTCCTGCACTCGAAAAAATAAATAAAAATGCCACTTCATAGCGGAAAGGGTGGGGCGAGAGAAGAATTGAAAATGATTTTTTCTGACTTTGATGATAAAACCTTTGCCACATTGCAATTGGAGCATAAGGGCCATGTTAAAAAAAGCAAAGTTTATCAAAAAAAAATGAATTTGAAGTGGCTGTGGGAGCAGTGCAGGCTGCAAAAGTTTTGTGAAATGCATTAGAGGGGGATAATCGCCATTCCCATCACAAAACAAAAAAGTGAATCTGGCATTAATTACAAACTTGTGAGAGGTACTTTCACTCCCCGCATCAGCGGACATCTCTGCAAAAAGTTTATTCATGCGCTAAGCTCACACACGCATATTAACGAAGGCTGCGAGGGAAAAGATGGGCAGTGTTTGGGGTGTATGAAATAAAAATTTTCCTTCTGCAGCATTGCACTGATTTACACAACTTTTCAGCTTCAAAATACTCCGTAGTACGTGCACAGCTGTACAAAAGAAGAAAAAGTTCGAAGTGAGGAGCAGACTAGCCTCTCGTAATCTCATCACATATCTCCTGGCTCTAAAAACTTACTTTGACTTTTACGAGTCAAGTTCATTTACGCTGGGATGAACAGGAAGGTTCAAATTCTACGTGGAAACATTTTTTTTTAAATTTTAGTTGAGAGAAAAAATTCCGGATGGAGAAGTACTAACTAAATTTTATTTTGAAGGGAACAATACAGCCAAAAAAAATTGACAGTGCGTGTGTGCTGTCGTACGCATCCGAGATTGGATGCCGAGATTGGATTTTATTTTTGCGGCTGTGGCTTGGCTTGGCTTGGCTTTGCTTGTGTCGAGCTGACTCTCGTCATTAAATACCTCGCAGGCGGATTTCTCAACGTGACAGTTAACTTTTTGTGGGAAGCTCATATATAATGGATGCGCGAAGAGGAATGAGGCTGATGACATGTTCCTATAAAGTGTGCGTGCACGCTTCCGTTTATGAGACGAGGGACTCTGAGTTTATTCAGGGTCCTGTTAGCAAAAAAGCCACAAACTACGCGGAGCAGAAGGAACAACGGCACGGCACAAAAAATCTACAGAGAAATTGTGGGTGTATCACTCTCACTTGCTTGCTCTCAAAATCTCACCGATTTTCCTTATCTTTCCTACCGAACACGGTGGAATTTGATGAACCCACAGAGTATCAAACATCTACTGTTACTGTGATGTACTCAATCACCTACGAAAGCTACAAAAAAACAGATTTCACTGAAGCAGTATCATTGCCAAATCGCGTCGCGTTCATTAATCCCGTTGTCGTCTGTATCCATCAGCTAGCAAGTTACAGATTAGGATTAGTTGCAACATTCCCAATTTTATGTCTTCAACGCCGATGCAAGTTATAATAGATATACAAAAGATAATTATAATGAAGATATTGATTGTCCGAAGTTCTCTTGAATCACAGGTTAAAAACAGTGCATATGCAAACTGGACGTATACTGTCTTAGTTGTATGTACTTCAAAATCATTTAATCCTGAATGTGAGTAATTTTATTTTTACAATCGAAAACTACCCTGTAAAAGAAATTATCATTAATCAAAACACTAACCGCACGTGTGCCTTGGCATGTCCTGCCAGTCATTTTGAAGTCAGAACATATAGCGCGTTCTTATCTGATTACGCCACGTGCATTTTATGTGCACACTCTGACTCTACCAAGCTGCAGATTTTTTATTTTACCTCTACTCCCATATAAAACAATAATTATGTCTATTTAAAAAACGCGTCAATCATTATACCAAGCCGGAAATAGCAATAGCGATATGCAAAAGAGCTCTCTGATTAAAAAATATATGAATACGTTTATTACTTTGCAAGCTCCGCATTAATTTTTTTTTGAATACCTGTGGTATCCGTCGCATTTGTAAAGAGAGAAAAAGGGAGAGAGAGAGAGTTAGTCCTTTAGCGTAAAAGCTGAAAATCTCCCCGCTTTGAAAGAGCTTCGTCCTCATTAAATCTCTACAGGGGAATTTTGCATTTGAAAGGGCTATAAAAAAGAGAAAAGAGGCGATAGGAAGATCCACTCTTTGCACCCTCTCCAGAAAATAAACTGCTTTTTCCCACTCCCCACAAAATGTTTTCTACTTGATTGGGAGCCAGCCATATCATTACAGAATTATTGTAATCGCGGAAAACTCTCCATCCAATAATTTTTTTTGTCTAGTCATATAAAAATTGTAGTGTTGGACTGGAGGAAAGGATATAATTCCAGTCTGTTGGGTGCATTGTTAGTGCGATATAGGAAATAGATGTGTTTGGAAGAGATGATTTCTTATTAATGGTCCACTTCGCGCATTGTGAACGGACTCCTTTTCAGAATAATTTCAATATGAATGCAGTCTCCGTTATACAGAGAGTATGAAGTGGATATAAAAGTGGAGTGTAGTGGAGGGTGAGAGAAGGACAAAGAAAAGTGGAGAGAAATGGCTGGAGGCTCACTCTTTTCACTTTCTACACACTTTCCCTCTCTCCCACCCGTTTTTCTCTTTGGATGAAAAGCCAAAATCTCATTTTTAGTCCAGCGCGAATAAGAATATTAAATGGATGAGGATGAGGGTGTATCACACAAAAGCGGAGAGGAAGGAAGAAGAAATCCTCAACTTGAATCAACTAGTATCCTCCAACAGTAATTTCCTACGCCACAGCAATTACTTCTGTGCAAGGATAAACGCTACGTTTCTGGAGATTGTGTGTGCAAGCTTTATATTGACGACAAAGAGCTAATGCAATTTTCTGTTCTTGACGCCATCATAGCTTGCCAGCAGCAAACTATCTTTTTTTGTCTTCCGTTGCACACTAAAAACTAGAAATGAAAGGGAAGTGTGTAGATGAAAAGCTGGAGAACAGGTCAGAATATTTTTTTTGGGGGAGAATTGCTCCTGGCAAAGGCTAGCTGTGAGGGAGGTGTGGGCGGATAGGAATAATCCGAGGATGGTGGTGGGTATTATTCCAATAATGAAATATTCTTGGAGCGAAATCTCATTCTGAAGTGGGGAAGCGCTTTCCAGCTCAACTGCTGGAACATAGTAGCTTCCTGAAATTCATTAAACAGCTTTAGAAACACGGAAGAAAAGAGTCGCCACCAAAAATCTATTTACTTCCTCGGTTTTGTAGACTTCCTTCCAGGCTCGACTATTCCCGTTCCAAGGGTAAAAAAGTCAAAGTTACATTTTTTGGGAGTTGGGATCCAAAGCCCGATGATTACCACACGCCTGACAGCTTCCTCCAGAAATATAAATGTGAGCATGGAACAATTTTACCAAGAGCGGGGAAAATCACTTCCCCTTTGTCTCTGCCATACCATTTTACTGGCTACTTTTTTGAATGCCTTTTCCATTTCCCCTTTCCACTGAAATATTCACTGGAATCAACTGGAAAAATATTTTTCCGTGGAAATTCGAAAAGTAAATTTTCATAACCAAAGTTCCAAGTTTACAGTTTTCACTTCCTGTATATTTCCCGGTTTTCCTCAAGGGTGCCTCAAACATGCTCGCTTGGACTGGTGGAGGGGGAAAAACTTGAGTGATGGGTGCAGAGCGATATCCCATGCACATGCCAGGCAACAGGCTCAAAAAATCAAAAAGAACTCACCAGGAACCCGGAGCGCAGTTGTATATCCCAAAAAATAAAAATAAAATTCTGGAAAGCACCCCGATAAACTTAAGAGACGGCAAAACTTATGTTTTGTTTTCCAGAAAACACAATTTATTTCCCCTTTTGTCCAAAGAGCCGTACAATATGTTGATTGTAAGTTTTTTTTTTGCTGGCTGGTTTCATCCGCACTAAATCTTGGTCCCTTCCTCCGCTTTGTTCCGTGTCGCTCACTCCTTGGCTGAGGGAAAAAGAAAAAAAAGATGAATTGCTCCCGAGGAAGAAAAGGAGAAAAAAAATAATCAGCACTGTTGAAAATCAAAAAAAAACTGAGAATAAAAGAATAGTGCAGTGTGGAGTTGGACTCGGCCTATTTACTATGGGAAAGTGTGCAACTTCCCAAAAATAACCAGAGCGAGGGACATCCTGTTGGAATGGGCTTTTAAAGAAAGTTGTGTCCTCTCATTTTGTAATGACTTTCTGAAGAAAAATTACATCATGTCATGGCTTGAGTGAAAATTGCATCAGATGAAAATCCTTACCCTAGTCTTCAAGTGTTGAGAGGCTGCTTACGCAATCACACAAAAAGCTTTGCTAATACTTGTCATGTTTTTAGTCTGCTACTGGTTACTATCCAAAAGAAAAAAAAGTCCTTGTCCTTCAGCTGGTTCTTCAGGGGCAAGTAGAAGAAAAGAAGTTTTTTGTTCGGAGAAAAGAATCGGTCAAATAAGTAAAATAAACGACAAGGAAGACTTTTTCTGGGAATTTGGTTGGATATGTTGGTTGGTGGCTGGGAGCCAAAGTGGAGAGACGGGAAAACGCAAAACACGTGCCTACCAGGCTATCTCCAGTTTCTCTCTCCAAATATATAAAAACTTTTGCGATATTTGAGCAAAATGAGACAATAAAGAAAAGGACTAGCAACATAACTGCTGTTCTTGTTCTTTTTCGTAAATAACAGAAAAAATGGGAAATCGGAAAGGAAGAAAATGTGAGTTGTTACTTAAAATGCTGTTATTTTATTTACTGTTGGGGGAAGAGACACGTAAAAAGATGTAAATTTACATTACATGACATATTACCAGAACAAGCGGAGCGTTTACCGGCTGCGAACACACCAAACCGGATGGAGACACTATAGCTACCTATGAGCACTCCGATTTGCTGTTGCTATCCCTAGCGTTTCACTTTTTCCGGGAAAAGACTAAATTCATGTATGGACATTATCAATAAAGTATATTCGTATTTTCAGGGGAAAGTTTTTTTTGAAATATTTTATAAAAATGTCTTTTCTTTAAGAGTTGACGATAGCAGGCATGTCACTTTACCTCTCTGCACTAATGCTGGAGGGAGTGGAGGGGAGGGGAATGGAAAACGAGCTGGAAATAAAAACGAAATTGTTTCCCAATTTATAAAATATTTCCCTTTCATTTGCTGCAGCTTTATAAGCTTTACAACTGGTTCGTTTAAGTTTGTGTTCTTTTGTTCTTGTACAGTTTTCTGGGTATTTGTTGCTCCGTAAATTGCTGGAGTGCTGGTACATGGGGAGGGGAAACAAGAGAATTTAGTTACTCAAAAAATAAACTGGAGTCGGAGGGGGAGCGATAGAACACGGCACCAATAGCTCTATCGCTCCAACTTCCAACTTCAGAGAAAAAGTGTCATTCACTTTTAGGCTCGCTAAGTGAAATTTAATACGAGACAAAGTAGGGAACAGTAATGGTTTGTTGAGAGGAGAAGTGCCTAAATCCACATTAAACTTATATTTCCTATCCAACCCAAAAAAGGAATAAGAGACTTATTTATCTACACTTTAACTTGTATAAACAATTTTTTTTCAATCTTTTGAACTTTCAGAGCTTTAGAGTGATTTGCTGTGCTTAACTTTGTTTACTCTGATTTTTTTAGATGCTGCATCATGCACCCAGAAAAAAAAACTCTTGTTGAAGATATTGCAGTGTATTGCCTCTTTAGAGGAAAAAAATATGATTGCGCACGATATTATCAAACTTTTTTTGCAACGCAAACAGAAAATCCGAAAAAAATGTTAGCTGACAATTTGCAAACTATTTTTTTTATTCTCCACTCCAAAACGGTTTATTGACCTGGTTGTAAACAATGTCAGCATTATTCTTCTTTGGCTGGAGAAAAAATAATATTAAAAAATTTGCAAACAATTTTCAGCGAAAGTTTTACAGCTGACTCCCTCCAGAGCTAAGGAGGACAGGAACAGGATAAGCACATCAATTCGAGCATGTGCAGCTGACGAGAAAACAAGACAAGTAAACAATAAGAAAAAGGGAAAAAAATTTGAAAGGAACAAGAAGAAAAATATTTCTCTTAAATTTTGTTTTCTCCCTTCTGAAAAAAAAATATATTCTTTTCTTTTGGTGGAAAAACGGAAAACTTTTTTTATTTATGTGAACAAGTTTATTTAGGAGCTGGATGAGACAATGAACGGAGAGAAGAAAAAATTCTCCTTTCCAGAGGCAGACTATATGGCCTCCATCCGTCCTTTTCTTCTTGTCATCACAATTTTCGAACTTAGCTTATAAAAAAAAGTGGTCCGGTTCCACTTTTTTTTGCAATCCTCTCTCTGAACCCAATTCGTTTTGAAGACAAGGCGAAAGTAAAATATTGCGTCTTTAATACAAACCCATTTCCCTTTCGCTTGGGATGATGTGCTGTGTGTGTGTGGGTGGGTGAGCCGTCGCTAAATTATCAGCTTTTTTCATTACTTACGAGAAAAGAAGGTCCATATACAGCCGTCCCATAAAAATGGGAAATCGCCAATGACAGGAAATATATATTTTTTGTTCGGGTTGTTCGGAATGAAATGTCATTTTGTGTCTGTTGTTGTGTGAGCCCCACTCTCCCCGATGTGGGATGGAACAAGTGTATATTTGCTAACTCATCATATTTGAGTTTGAATTGAATTGAGCTTGGGAAAGGAGAGTATATTTTTTACGAAGTGAATTAGCGAGCGGGACTGGGAAATAAAGTGGTTTTCCACTGTGGATGTGTATATGCGTCTAGGAAAAGCAGGAGGATGATGATATGGCAATGGCATCAGGACAAAACTAATAGCAGTCCCAAATGATCCTTTTCCCCGGTTTCCGAGCTGTACCAGAGCTAATCAGTAAGGCAGTTGTGTGTCTAGTTCCGAGAAAAAAAAAGAAGTATGTGCTGTTATATAACATGCCTGGGCTTACACCATAATTTTTTTTTATTTCGAATGCCCAAAAACAAATACAGCCCAAGTTTTCCTCAGTTTTTATGTGGAAATATGTTTGGAGTGGAAAAAAGGTTTCGGAGAGTTTTCAGCTATGAATTTTTGGGAAAGTGCCTGGGAAAAAAGTTTTTCTTGGTGGATGTGGATGCTGGAAAAGTCTCTCTCTCTCTCTCTCTCTTCGGGGATGAAGTAGAAGAAAAAGTCAGAGATAAACAGAGGGAAGAAGTGGGAAAGTATGAGCTCTCACGCAGAACAACATACTCCCTCCCACTTTTACTACCTAACCTTGCTCCCTGTTCATTTACGAGGGAAAGTAAAAAAAAAGTTGAGGAGATGGGAAGATGGGAGACAGGAGCTGAAGAGCTTTTTAGTCAGAGAACTTAGATTTCCCAGGGGAGCCGTACATATTTTTATAATTAATTCGCCAATCGAGCCCTGAATAAAACATTTATTCACGGGGACGATCATGATAATCACGATCATGATGAGGACACAAACTCCTTCTCTCCAGATACTCTACTGCAGTATAAAAAAAGTTTATTTTGGAGGTGTAGCAGTAACAAGGAACAGTTGATGCAGTGCCCCTCTCTAATTGTTTTTTCAGACAGGATGCATTTTTCAAAGAGCTTGAGATGGGGAGGGATAAACCAGCAGCTAAAAGAGGAAGAAAAAAGTTTTTTTTAAGCGGAGAGTTTTCCCCTACATAATCTTGTAGAGGAAATGGGAAGTGGCACAAGTGAAAATTGGTGAGATGAGGTGGTATGGTACACTGCTGCAGCTTCTTGTTCACTGAATAAAAAGTTTTTTCGGCTTTTTGACTTCCACACTTTGAAAGACACTTGATTACCATCTTGTGGAAAATTATGTTGAGAGACTTTTGCAAAACTGCCGCAGTCTAGAGACTGGCATTAACTAGATTTTCATTTAAAACTCGTTTTTATTATGTCTTCGCACCGGATACAGTTTGTGCGGGACCGAGATAAAACGAGATGAAGGTGAACAGTGAAGGGGGAAATGTCAAAAATAGAAAACGCTCGCATTCTACTTCATTTCCAAAAATGGACTGAAAAGTGGTATAAAAAAGGGTTAACGGGTAACCTCTCCTATTTATACCCCGCCCTACCATCACAGAATGGATGAGGATTTGTACTCTCCATTAAAAATCTGTTTTTAACTGCACTCCACTCCACTCTCCTTCTTTTTTAGGACGGTTGCCCTCTCACTAAATACCTATTTTGCCGGGAGAAGTGGAGTAAAAAGGGTGATGTGAATGTGATGTGATATGTGGAAAAAAAGGGTGGCGGTTTTTTCAATTACATCATCACCATTGTCATCATTACTCCAATAAAGGATGACATTAGGGAATGGCTCATAATGACGGGCACACAGTCACCCTGCACAATATGGGATGACGCCGTCCGTAAAAATAGACTACTTTTAAAAGGAAAGCTCACACATATTTCCCCATTTTCGTCCCCTCATCATCCTCCTCCTTTTTAGGAAAAGGAAGAGTAACGGCACCGCCACTCTTATCCCCTGTCATACAAATAGTTTTACGATTTACGATAAAAAAGCACAGCAAAATCTCTAGGCTTGGAGGAAAGCAGAAGGGATTTTTTTTCATACAAGTCATAATAATGGGAGCCATGATCATAGTAATGATTTTGAATGAGAATGTCAACCTTGTCATATGCCACACACATGTCAAGTGAAACGGCTTTTTTATGAAGCCATACAACCCCAAATAAATAGGGAGCTGAGAGTGGCACTGGCACTTGTCAACTTAGCTTCACCCCACCTTCTTAACTCTGATTTTCTTCCTCTCCCACTTTTTCTTGTTTATTTTTTGGGGAGTAGCAAGAAGAGCCACCACTGCCAAGCTAAGACAGGGAAAACGATGACAAAACAAATGGGAATGAGAGTTTGGAAGTATCCAGGGTTAGGGTAGGGAGGGGACTTTCCCTTTCAGTTCATCAAGCTACTATTTATGAGGTTGGGAGATGGGAAGGAAGCCACTTTTTTTAGTGGAAGCTTTCCACTTGGAGTGATCCACATTTTGCTCGTGAAATGTATCCATTTTGTTTTTCTTTCCCTTTCCCCATCGTCTCGGCTTCTCCCCTGATGCACTTTTTTATTTAGGATATGGCCTATCTCTTCACCTATCGCAATCTACAAGGCTAATACAGGCTTGACAGAGAACCACTTGACTTCTTTTTTTTACTTGTCCCACTGGATGGCTATTGTTATCGCTCAGGTACATACAAATAACGGGTGAATGGTGAATGGTGAAGAGGAAAAAAAAGTTTTTTTTTCTTCTCTCCTGGGAAGTATTGGAAATGAAAAGGGCTACTCAAGCTATGAGCCTATCCAAGATCCATTGAGTTTGTGTAGGCAAGAGAACAATTTTTATCAGACCACTTTCTCTCGTTTTCTCTACTTGCGTGCAGTGATTATGGTCAATGATAATGGCTTTGTGACATGGGTCACCCCAGCGGGCCACTAAACGTAAAACATTTTTTTTTGTTTTTACCAAAAATATATATATTCCCTTCTCCCTTTTTCCACCTTTTTTTTGATGGGATTTAGAGGTGGAAGTGGTGGAAGTGGTGGCGGTGTGCTGGTTTTTTTGGTAGGTAAAAAAAGTTGTGTGCTTTTCCCCTCTTCTCCCTTTTCCATTTTATTGTTTATGGTGATGGTGGTGATCTTGATCTAAAAAGGTTGAGTGTTGTAATAAGTAAAGATGGCTGCGGTTCACTGTTCACTTTTCCCTCCTGTCAGGGTAGAGGTGCTAAAAAAGCATATTGTTTACTGAATTTCGATACGAGTGAAATGATACCGACATGACAGCGAGTGACACATGATATGACGTTATAGTACGGAGAGCAGATTGGCTAGCCCTGTCCTCCTTCCTATTTTTTTCCAATGAATGAATAGACATGTGATATGGGATGAGAGCGATGCAGGAAAAAAACCAAAAGAAAAAAAATAATGTGACAGGACAAACACACAAACTGTATTTACTTGCCAGTGTCTGTCGGTGTCCACTCAGCATAATATTTTTTGTGTGTGTGAGGTTTGGACTAATAACGAACAGTATCCCTTTGTGTGCATGAACAACACAAAATGCCTACCTATTTTCACCTTGTCACTGGGAACAAAAGAATATTGCCAGTTAACAGAGGAAAGAGTGTCAGCATGTATCTGTTTCCATTTTGATTGAATAGGATGTCACTTTATGGTATGCCGTAGTCCTTGCCCCGAAAATTACCAAATAGGGTAATACGTATTTACTCACTCATGGTTTCAACAATGCAGCAATAAATTCATCATCGACTCATCTATTGAAATAATCCTATTTTAAAAAGATTTGAAAATTTTAGTGGCATTGAAGTACAGGAAAGAGTGTCAGCATGTATCTGTTTCCATTTTGATTGAATAGGATGTCACTTTATGCCGTAGTCCTTGCCCCGAAAATTACCAAATATGGTAATACGTATTTACTCACTCATGGTTTCAACAATGCAGCAAAAAATTCATCATCGACTCATCTATTGAAATAATCCTATTTTAAAAAGATTTGAAAATTTTAGTGGCATTGAAGTACGTAAAATTGAAATGAAAGGAAACGAACGATTTTTCTTTTGATATGATGCAAAGTTTTTTGAACTCTGTTTATAAAACGAATTAGAATTGGTCATACCATGTAATTAATTTATATTTTGTCTTGTCTACCTTCCTGTACCTCACAGTATACTCGTCCACGTGCTTAACGGTAAACAACTTGTCATTTTGCTTTCTCTTTCCTCACTTAAATTCTCTTATAGGATTATTACTCATTCTTTTTTTAAGTACAAAAATATATTTTAAGCATACCACTTTAAATATAATACTCCTTAGCCCACTTTTTCCTTCCTCTACTTTCCGGTCTAGTTCATACCACATTTTTTTATTATTATATTTCAGTTGGTTTTTTTACTCTAGAACCCAAGTAATTCGTCATTAGCGTGAAAAGTGGGTTAAATATTAAATTGATTTTCTTTCATTCCCCTTCCCTTCCCTCAAAAGTTCAAATTCAATTTCAGTATATTAAAGTGCTCTTTACACTTAACGTAATATGCGTGCGGGCGGACGGGAAAATGCTTTCTCTCCAGCACTCTTTTATGCGCGAGCTCTTCCTTTCAGCAAAATATTTTATGCTCAAGTGAACTGTGAAACTACTTCTACCTTCCATTGTCCATCATCCTCGTCACACAAGTACACAGAAAGTCGTTACATTTCTTTTTTCCTTCCAC
Organism: Acrocyrtus sp. NNG-2020; assembly: GCA_027744115.1. NCBI lineage: Eukaryota > Metazoa > Arthropoda > Collembola > Entomobryomorpha > Entomobryidae > Acrocyrtus > Acrocyrtus sp. NNG-2020. Next base: position 24,364 of record JAHZND010002032.1, read on the forward strand.
CCAAGAAAAAGAAAGATGACTGGGGAAAGGAGAAAACAACAACACAATTTCCTGTTTGTATGCCTGGTTGGCTTCCAGCCCATTATTATGGTGGTTTTTTTTCGGTGATGGAGGTCGTATATGAATATGAATATGCTTATGCCCTTTCATATACTACGGAAAAAGCCTAGAGTGAAAAAAATGCTCAACATTTTTAACTATTCAGCTCAAGTACTTGGAAAATGCTTGTTTTCTCCTGAATTTTTAATGCAGATGAATGGATGAAGTTAAGACAGGCTATGTGGCTCCTGATGTGTTCCCGACTTTTCGAGCAGCCATAGAAAAAAAATATGGTTGGGATAGAGGACACGTACTGAAAATAAAATATATATATAGGTACCTCATCCATACACTCAGCATTCTCCTTTACTCACCAGTGCACTAAAAACGTAGGCAAAAAAAACTTTAAACATTCCTCTTCATCCTCTGCACCGTCCTTCCTCTGCACAGTAGAGGAGAAAACTTAGTTTGGGGAAAGTTGCTAGCAAACACTTTCTCTATTCATCTCCTTTTTCCTGAGGTCTTGTTGACTTCAACTGGTTTCAGACGTGTTATCATTCTCACTACCATATCGTAATTGTAGGGGCACTGCAAAAAGGAGATTTTTTTTCTTTTGAGGTTCACGTGAACATGCAAAAAAAAGTTTTTTGTCACCTTTTTTTCCTCCAAAAGTTGATGGCACCGAGACTCGAAGGAAACTTGAAAGTAGAAATTAAGTATGCTGATGCTGGCAGTGGTGTGCCGTTGCTGAAAAAATAAATATATTTTTTATATATATTTTGGCAAGTCGTTGCAAAATAAGACAAGTTTTTTTCGGGTAAGCTGCACAACAGGAAATTACACAGTGATGAATAATTTATTGGAATATTTATGGGAGGATTATGCGTCATCCTCGAGCTCAAATGTAGTTAAGGGAAGGGAGAAGGTCTGCAAGGCTAAGGGTGATCCAGTTTGTTGTCTTCATAATGGAGGAGAGCCGCTGTGTTTATTTTTTTCCAGGAGAAAAATAAGTTGTGATGTTGTGTCAGAAAAGCCTTCGAAAATGAGGGAGCTACCAGCAAAATTAGTTTGTAATGAGGGAAAGCCTGCAAAGAAAAAAAAGTCATTTATCAATGCAAAGTACCTACTGCCTACTCACATGTACGACGTTATGACACGAAGTACCTATCCACTTTTTTTTGCTGCTGCTGCGTGAGTGGAGTGAGTGATGCAAAAATTAGGTTTCTCCTGTGAAAATCCACTCTAGCGGAAATGAGTACGTTTTATTTTGCAATTTTGCAACGGACAGGGCTATTTATTTTTTGCGGTTGGAAAACTAAAGCTGCTAACTGCGCCACATCAGTACACATTGCTAGAAACAAAAAGGTAGAGACAAAAGCTGGAAAGTGGAAAGATGAATAGGCGAAAATGGACAGGAAGAGGATATCAAGTTGAGTGAGGTAGCCAATAAAAACTGAGAAAATATTTTGAAACAAAAAGATAGAGACAAAAGCTGGAAAGTGGAAAGATGAATAGGCGAAAATGGACAGGAAGAGGATATCAAGTTGAGTGAGGTAGCCAATAAAAACTGAGAAAATATTTTGGAGAGGACAATAATAAGAGAGAAGGAGAAAGAGAAAGTGAGCGGTGGAGGGGAACAAGAACGAACAAATATAACGCTTAAGTTTGCATGTTCAGCTAGGACAAAAGGACTTTCTTCCTTTCATTTATGTAATGGAATTAGAGAGTGACGAAGACATTGTTTTGCTCCTTTTGTTCCACCAATTTAATAGGAAGACGGGACATGACATAAAATACAAAATTAGTTCTGCGGCGAGAGCCACACAATCTTATGGAGTTTTGGAGTATATTTGTGGCTGGAAGAAAAAAGTCGGAAGAAGAAGAATAAGAAGCGTAAAAAATGCTCCGTTTTTTGCGATCCAGCAGAGAGCCAGCTCATTTCGTTTTATTAAAAAGCCAACTTTTATGCCATTTTTGCTCGGAAAAAGTTGCGCACTTCTCAAGAAAAAAATATTATTTATGCAAGGAGAAAATCAAATGTCAGTCAATTTCCTTCCCCAGAAAGCGGAAACATTATGAAAGCATAGATTTTTTCTGGCTTTTTGAATGCTCACTCACTCAACAACAACAAAAATTGGGTTTTTTGGGAGTTGGATAGAAATCAAAGTTTTTTTTACGTCCCCAGCAGCCCAGACAGGAAAAAAAATAAAGGAAGGTTGCTCTGGCTCTCTGTACACCCTTCATCCTACATATTTATTTTTCGTACGTGTTCATTCCGACTCTCCTCATTTCACTCCCACATCACATTTCTACTTTTTTGTGTAGATCGAAAGGAGTGATACCCTTTCTTGTAATATTTTGTATGCGGAGTAAGTAGTTTGCCAAGGAAAAATAAAGTTTTTTTTCTTAGGGAGAGCGTGTACGCACACTTCCCGAACTGGGAGTGAAAGTATTTTTATGGAGGCAGTGGTGATATCAATCATATTTAACTCTTTCCTCTCCATGTCCAAATATGACTGGCTTTCTTCCTTAATAAAAATCAACAAAAAGGGGAGGCTAATTGGACTTTTTTTCAAACATAATTGAAAGAGTTTAGTTAATGCATAGTGGCAGCAAATTAAGAAGTGCATTTCAAAACATATAACTTTATCGAGATTCCAGGTGCTGTCTGGAAAATATAAGGTGTACTATTGTCAGATATGCAAATGCTAGGCTGGAATGAATTCACTTCACTTCAAGTCTGGAAGTGGATAGGAGTCGAGTCGGGTGTGTAATGAAGTGTGCATTAGTGGGAGAAAACGCTTTTTCACTCTCTCCCTCATTCCAACCATTTTCTTTATCTTTTTCTGACATACTGTGCCACATTCTCCTTTCTGGGAGCAAACACTTCCGCTTCGTGAATGGGGAGGGGAAGATGGGAGAAAAAAAACAGTGAAGGGAAAACCACGTCATTTGCATTTTAGTTTTTGCATGCGAAAAAAAAGAACCTCAGAAGAGTAGTGTGCGGTGCGATGTAACCGGGAATTTTGGGACGTAGAGAAAAAAATGGAGTTTCGGGTTTTAGATTCTTTTGACATGTTTTGATATATTTTGGTTGACTTGCTAGCGAATAAATCTGGGTAGCTCATGTGAATTAAGTGTACGAGGCAAATATTTACCTGATTTTGATCGGCGGAGCAAACAGCACTGAGCAAATAGGTGTATTGGCATAGTAAAGCGTATCTAATCGGGGCTGATAGCGCGTTGTATTTTGCTACAAATGAGGCTTTGCATATTTTACCCGGCCACAGCCACTAAGCAAAAACATACTAAGCTGGGGAGTGAGAGGGACTCGCACTGCCACTCTGACTCCAGTCATAAATTTAGTGCACGTAGTACCCCCAAAAAACGACACCTAAAGACTCATGAGTAGAGCGAAAACTTTAGTGTGCTGCAGGTTTTCGCAATCTTGTAAGAGGAAGTTTATCCTGGAACAAGTTCATATCGGGGAAAACAAGAAAAGTCGGTAATATGGTAGGAGTTAAGTGTTCGGTTAAACCGCACACATGCTTCCCATACAATTTACGGGATATATAGGAGTTAGCTGCTGGAAGGTTTGCCATGCTGGAGAAAAGATGAGATGCTTTGACTGTAGGTATAGGTACAGGATAAACTTGGCATGTTATTGATTGAGTTCCACTGAAACGGAAAAAATGTGGAGGAAAATATTGCATTTGTTTTCGATCTTTCAAAGCTCATCTTTGCATTTAGAACAGCTCAATTCCCGCAGCCCCCTCACTGAGAGAGCCATTATAGCCCTGCCACATTTTTTATTTGGATGCCGGGAAAGAAGTAGACAGAAAAAAAAATTCTTTCCAGACTTTCGATTTCATTCCTTTTTCTGGGGAAGTTACAAAAGAAAAAAAATATTCTTTTAAGTCCTTCTTGGTCTGGACCTCTCATGTGTGATTGGATCTTTGTGAGGAGGAAAATAGCAGGAAGAAAATAAGTTAGGCTTCTTTAGTTGCTAAACTTTTTAACAAAGCAAAAAAAAGTGAGGAATGATCTACTAACTTTTGCAATTCTTTCAAAACTCCCAAAAATAAAAATCTTTAGTAAAGGTTTTAAAGTGGCGATACGTACCACACGTACCTGGTACCTATGTAGTAGGCGGAAATATTCTAAGTTATAATAAAATTGCAGTTTCAACCGTTTTCTGCATTATACATTTTCTAAACCTACACTTCCACCTATAAGAAGTAACGATTGATTATCGCAATTTTAAAAAACTGTCGTCGTGAAAATTCGCAAAATTTTCATTTTTTGTTTTTGGACTTGTATACAAAATCCAAAATAATTCTCTTCTCTCTGTCCCTATCCCAAAGCCTGCCTACGTGATTTTGGGTGCTCCCAATCCCAAAATGTTTTGCATTTGCTTCCCCCATGTTGTCTCCTTTGAGTGAGGGAACGACCATATTTAGCATTCATGCCAGCAACACTTTTTTGTTACGTAAATACCTACTCTTTCATCCTGGCTCGGTTTTGGTAGCAGTTTTTGCCCATTTTTTTGTATTGATAGTTCACCTCCCTCTCTCCTCTGTGGGAGCCAGTGGACGACGGCTGAATTCACAAATATCATATTATTATCTGCTGAGCCAGCTCATGTGCACTTACACCATCCCTGTTTTTCCTCCCACTTTGTTGTGATGTAATGATATAATCCATCCTTTTTTCTGTAGTATTTAGTGAAGTTTACAAGAGTGGAAAGGTGAAAGGAGAGGTTGCTCGCCTTTATTTCTCTATAAATAGCACTCCTCGCATTTTTGCTCTTCTCTATCTCGTTCGAAAACCCATAAGGTTATTTTTTTAGAGGACAGCAAGATTTTTTTTCCTGGGAAGTGGAAGTGGAGGTGGCATGCCATCTTGCACATTTCTTGTATGAGGACGTGTCGGATTTTAGGTACTTTTCTATTTTATCCTTTCTCCATTTTCTTAAAGTCTCCTCAGGAGAAAGGAGAAGAAGAAGAAGAGAAAGGAAAGTCTCGCTTCGTTTCACGCTCTCGTTCCCTCTCTCATTTTATTTATGCCATGTCAAATGGGACTACTCTGGAGATCCTTTCCCTCTCGAGATTTATTAGGACGGGAGAAGGAGAAAGGGTACATATGTACCACTGGGCCATGGATAAGCATTTTCCGTCGATAATCACCTATTTAATATGTGTTTAAATTGAGAGGATTTTCAAAAGAAAAAAAATATATTTTTTTTCGGAGAGTGGTGGTGGCGCTGCTCCACTTCACTCCAGTGAAATATGTACGGCAGCAGGCTACACGACTCAGTTAACTTTCTCAGGATGAGTTATCTTTGATCCTGATCGAGCACAGGAAAAACACTGAGCATTTTCTTTTCTCATACAGAAAATGACGACGATGTAAAGTGGCTCTATCATCTCAAAAAATATACTGGCAAGCGTGGCCTATATCTTTTTTATATATTTTGTCTCCAGTACCTACTTCTCCAGGATTCAATGACCTCCTCCGCAAATAAAGGAAATGAAGCGGCTCGTTTTCATTAGAAAAGATTAAGGAGGGAATACACGGTCGAATGGATAAAGTGAGAGGATGAAGTAATTAGCAACTTTCCCTATTTTTTGTTGCCCAACCTTTACCCATACAAATTATACTTTTAGTAGCTTTCTCTCCAGAAACAGAAAAGAATAAAAAAGAGAGAACAAGAGTCCCCGTTTTCCTTTTGTCTTTATATTTTTGCTTTTTCCTCTCCGTTTTCAGCTTCACTCCTGTTTTTTATTATGTTTTCGAGGAAACCATTGTTAATTCAGGAGGAGTAAATGTAAGACTAGTGTTCTACTTAAGACATGTACGATGAACTCTTTTTTTTCTGTTTGCAGGTGAGCTCCCAGCCGCAATGCAAACTGGAGGACAAATGCCGCAGCAAATCCCTCTCAGCTTCTGTCTCCTTTCCAGTGTCATCCTGATTTTCGTGACGTCTTAAATAATTCAAAGGCACGAGAAACAGAGAATGAACAAAAGTCGAACTTTTTTAGTTTCTTTTTCTACTAAAAAAGGAAAAAGAGAATATCCCTATTTCATTATAAGAAGGACATGAAAAGCAGATAAGAATAAAAAAATATAAACTAATTTTAGCAACAAAATTCCTTCAGGAAGGGATATATATGACCCTTCACATTATCCACAATTGTGAATGAGTACTTGTCACAAGGAAAGGCGAAAATCGACGACGTTCCAGCGACAACCTCATTTTTTTTTAAATTTTTTTCTCTTCTCCACAAGCTCCGCTTGGAATAATGTACTTAAAATTCTGAAAGTGCATCACAGAACTACTTTTTTATTTGATTTGAATAGAAAAAAAAGAAGAAAAAGGGCTGGGATGTGTAAGTGAAGTGGAGTGTGAGAGTGAATGACCTTTTCCGGTCTATTGGTTATGCATGCGAATTTTATTTTGTTTGCTGACTTTAATCCAATATCGGAAGAGGGTGGATGACGTGAGGAAAAGACGCGGACTGGAGAGGATTTATTATGGTGCTTATGCTGAACAGGTAGAAGATACACACATGAAGAGCTGCTCAACATAAAAAAAATATGACGATGCCGAGGAGGATTTTTTTTCTATAACAAAAAGAAACATTTCATTTTTGTAAAGTCTCTGGTGCTGCTAAGTGGACAGTTGAAAATTAAATGTAACTGTGTACACAGACATTTGTGCAAATGTAAAAAAAAAGTTTTCTTATATGGATGTGAATGTAATGAGTTTAAATCAAGAGTTTTCTAAGCAGTTTTTAAGTGTTCTTCAGATAAAGTATATATATTGGCTAGAGTGATAATGAACTTTATTTAGTGGGGCTTATATAGGGAAGGGATAAGGAAATGAAAAGTTTAGCTAACTGGAAATTAAGTGAAAACGTAATTATGACAATGTCACCATCAGAAGAACCCAGAAAAAAAGGAGTGCTATATAGTGTTGGTGAGAAGCCCAAAAAAAGTTTTATTTTGGATGGGAGGAAGAAGAGGTGAAGTTGAAGTAGTTGACACTCGTCGCCTCGTCGGGGTCGCCTGTTTTCCCAATGGTTGGAGTGAAGTCTACTTTTAATTGGGTTTGAACAAGGCCATCTCAAACTTGGTTTATGCCACTGACGCTGACGGTTTTTCGCCGTTTTCCTGATTCAGAGCAACACGAGAAAATACATTTTTTTCCTGGAAAGAACACCCAACATGGAAAAAGCTGGCATATCTGCAAAAAAAAATTGGAAACTATTTTTACCCACTCGTCTTCCTCCCTCGCGCTTTACTGCCACACTGCACACATCCTAACGAAACTGTATTAATTAGCTGTTT
>JAHZND010002033.1:0-14917 GCA_027744115.1 Acrocyrtus sp. NNG-2020
TTCGTGTCGTCGTGGCACATGCCAAACGGCTAAAAAAAAGCTACTCGCTACCTTTTTAATTGAGGATGTTGAGATGCATATTTAGGTCATTTGGGATACTTAAATAGCTATTAAAGTGGTATTTAGGACTGGAAAATTATAGTAAGTTTAAACATATTTAGCTCATTCGTTTGCCAAATGGCCGTAACAAACTGAAGCTTTTTGAACTGGAAATAAAACCTACCATTTAGTGGGCATCTTAGATAATTATAAATTATTAGTGGCGCTTAAATACATCAACTTAGGATCTTTGTGTAGATGCAGGGTAGCTTCTCATATTTGAAAATCGTTCTTTTTTAGTCTTATAGCAGGACACTGGTTACACCACCGTCTTAAGCATGCACACCATCCCGTTTTTCATTCCCATCAAATAGGTCTCTACTTCACGCTAGTACATATTTAATAGGGTGCTTAGGTATAGTATGAAACTGCAGAGCACACGCTCCGTTTTGAAACGGGAATGACTATTTACTGTAGAGTTTTTTTTATCAGTGATGAATGAGATTTGAAAGGATGTAAGTCGAAATGTCGCCTAATTCCTAACTACTAACTTTACATGCTCCCTTACTCACTACACCGCTTGTAAAGTTGTAAGTTGTTTTAGCCGTGTAACTCTTGGGGGAAGGAAAAACAGAGCAGACAGCAGACAACAATGCTCAGGTACCAATTTTCTGATACGAGGTCGCTGAGCCGTGATGGCACTAGGATATATTTGTCTTTTTTGGGGGATGTCGAATGTCGATGTCGCTCCGAAAATGCTTCGTTGACAACATCAGATTGGCCGTAAAGGAATGCGTTTTTATCTAAGAAAAATATAAGCCCAACATGGAATTTAACGTCCCAATAAAAAGCATGTGAAATGTGATACAGATGAAGTGGGATTTTCCCAGTTGTCTTCGAGAAGCAAAGAAAACCAGCTCACCACTTCCCCTTTGGCTGGGATGTACAGTGAGGCGTACATTTTTCTGGGAGATTTAGGCAGATTAGGCAAATTCCTTTGTACGGTATACTAAATATTTTCATGTCAATTTCCTATCTCCGCTCAACAATGCACTCCGATAAGAACGCCAGCCTCCACCTTTCCTCTCGAGCTGCTAGTTGGCAGTTGGTAATGTGAAAAGTGAAATGTGGAGATGATATCCGTGAAAGGATACTGACAAAAAAAAATTGTTATGATCTTGAAAGCTTACGTAGGCCCTTCACATTTAAGGCGTCATATTCAGCAATTTACTGCTGAGCTTCCTAATAAAAAGATAATATCCGAGTGGGCTCATGACTTCATGACCATCTCTCCCTACAGCATTCTTTCCAGTTATCTTCCTGGATAAAGCCTGTGTAAAAGTATTTAGGTGCAGTACCAGAACAGGAGAGGGCTGCAAATGGTTATGAACTACTATTCAAAAAATGTGCTTTTTATCAACTCCGCTGAAAGCACTAAATTACATTTTTTCTCCTTTCCTTATGACGACACTAAATTTTTGAAAGCATGTGCGTTTGAAACGGTGAAAAAAATGCATTCACAATTAAAAAGGGACATAAATTCAAAAGCAGAGCGGAGTGGAAAAATGTGCAGCCATTGTCAACTGTATCATTTCCCATCTATCTCCGTCATTTTTCTACGCACTTCAGCTCCGACCCTCTCCATTTCTTGAAAAGAGTCTGTGAATAATGAAGAGAGTGATGAAGTCCAAGTCCAAGAGCGAGTCAAAGGCGTTCTAGAAAACGGGAAAAAAGTAAATTGAATGATACATTATTCACGATGACGGTGATGTAGGTTTTTTTGCCTGGAACGAAATTCATTTACAATTTACAATTCCATTATTAAAAAATGTGATGTGGTGTATCTGCTCCGGGAAACTTTTTTTTGCCTCATCCCATCTTTTTCTTGAAAGGCTCTTTCTTCTCGCCTAGAGTACTTCAAACTTCAACAGAACTTCTTTTTATAAGGATGATGAAAAAAACATCTGCTGCTTACATAAATAATAATGTGGTGGTTGTTTTGTCAACTCTCCGCTTTTCCGAAATTCACGACCTTCCCAGATTCCCTACTGAAAGTAACAGTTCATGAAGAAGATGAAGAGGATTATGAACTGGTCCCTGAAGAGTAAGCCACTTCATGAAAATTTGATCCAGTTGACAAGCACAAAAGAGCACAATGTGACTTTTCAGGATGTTTTCTATTTTTCTTATCCATCTCTACATATTTCATTTTAGGTGATATCAATGAAGTCCTTCTTTTCAGGGTGACAGCCTGGACAGAATAGCTCAAAGCTGAGGGACGTTATTTTTCTCACTGACAATTTCTGACTTTCATACAGTCCTCCCATCCTCCCATCCTCACCCCAGTCAGCTCACGTCACATTGAATATTTGGATTACGCCAGATTATAAATTTTTTTCGAGTTGGTGTGAAGGAAAGCGTGAAAAAGTACAAAGAGCGCTCTTCACATCTTCACTCTGTCCTTAATCTACCTAATCATGAGCGCTTTCGTTTTAAAGGGCGCACTGCAGTGTGCGATAAAGAGGAAGGGAAAATATCAGAAAAGAATTATTTTGTCTTTTATTCTCAGCTACAAGGAAATCCCTATTAAGTCTTCAACTTTACACGAACTTGAAGTATTCAGTGTCCATCAGGGCCTATAACTGTTCGCGTTTGCATTTGATAGCCCAACTTTATTTTTTTCTTTGTGAACTTGATCGAACAGCATCAATTTATTAAATAGTTTTCCACATGGATAGAGTCAAAAGTGGAAGTGCAAACGCAACATTTGAACGGGATGAGCTGCAAAGAAATGAAATAATTTTTGTGGCTAGTTTCAGACACCTGTCTTGCATTTAATTACTGTTGACCTAGGAAATCAGGTTTCTGCGCGTCTCTCCTCGTCCCTCTCTCCGACTGCTTGCTGCACAGTAAAAACAGCCCTCTAGAAACGTGCTTCTCGATGCAACTTTTAAACTGTAGCAAAATAAGAGAAGCGAAGTTGGCTATATGGCTATTGAGTGATGTGAGCACTGTATAATCCCGTCGAATCCTTTCTCAATCACTCATAATTTTTAAGTAGTGTCGATACCAACAGCAAATTAAGATTATTGAGAGAAGTTTATAGCGAAACGCAAGTGATTGACCCGCTGATCGCCCCAGGCGAAAAACATTTTTCTTTTCGTGTCTCAAACCAAGTCAGTCCGACCAAACCAATTTTTTCTTTCATTCTTCTTTACAAGCAGTAGTATAGGTAGTTTAGTAAGGAATGACAAATCACCCAAATCAGTACTGATCAAGTCCTCCCCTTTGGTAAATACCAATCTTTTAATGAGGAATGACCATTATTATTTTTCAGTAATTTAAAATGTCCGTTCGGCTTTCACTTTTTAAGCGACACGAAATTTTTGTAAATAGTTGACCCAAACTCGCATTTTTACAGCGGTTAGGAAGCAGTGGCAAGCATCGTTGCGCTGCTGCTAGTTCATATAAATCGCAAGAAAACCATTTTCGTGGTTGAGTACCGTTAAATCAATCCAAATTATAGGGTTGGCTAGGGCAGTCCCAGATACGGAGATAGTTCTGACACGTGAGCTATGAAAAATGAAAAGAGTACCGCCTTACATAACACAAATTTCTAGCTGATGTGATTAGGAAATTTTCTAAATTATGGTTAAAATAGCCAGAAAAAAATATTATCGCAAATATGCTATGCTTTCCCTTCAGGGCCCAAATCACCTCTAAACAAACAAGGCTGAAAAAAAATTCTAATTCCTTCCAATCTAAAGCTGAACAATTGCCACTGTTAATTAGAATAAGCTCAAAACAGAATAATCCTCTCTATTCCCAGCACTCACAATTAATCTCATTATTTGCAACCAACTCATACATCAGCATTTTTATTCAGTTATAATCACATTAACTTTATAAAAAGGAAATGAGCTAACGGAGATTTTCCCGCAGAATTCCACTCTTTTTTATCTGATTTGGGCTGCTCCTTGCTGCGCAGTGCACATACCTGGGCAAAGTGCACTTTTTGTCTTTAGCACATGACTCCTTAATCATTCTTCTACAATAATCTTCACTCACAATCTTTACTGCCGACGAACACATTCATTATTTATACCTTTCCTCCTGCTCTTAAGGAGCACTGCAAACTGCAAACAAAAAATATCTCCTATCCCCTGTTATGTAACCTCAGCCTCAGCCTCAACCTAACTACAAGAGCAAACTACACATTTAAAATTCTGATTTATTGCCGGTTTAGTTATCATTTTAAATGTCATTTTTAGTAGGCACATAAATGTACCTTCCACACTGGCTTCTTCATCTTCTCCCTTCCTTCATCCTTTACGGCATAAATCCGTCCCCAGATTACTCTCATGCTAATGCAATATTCATCCCACAAAATACAATTTTTTATACATTCTTTTTATTCTTTCACAACGAAAAATTGTCCGAACAGGTCTCTTGAAATCTAATACCTAATAAGATGAAAAATGAGTATGTAAATGGACACCATTGTTTGCTCCTCGCTCTGTCTCACTATGCAATACTCGTAATAAGACAATAAAGCTGCTGCGCTCTCTGATAACTCAACATTCAACTTTTTTTAGTTTGCGCCCAGATCACCAACTCCAACGAAAAAAAATTATCGTTTTCTATTCTCTAATTTACAATGTGTGTTTTCATCTCTTCTCTATTTTTTTTCTTTCGATACGATATGAGAAGAGAGCAGATTAAAATGCAATATCTGTATCTGCTCTGCTCTCTGTGTTTTTTTTTGCCATTTCGCTCGATCCTCATCTCTTCACACCAGGACACTATAACACGGCACATTTCGCTGTTACTGTTGGATCCAGTTTTTCACTCACTTTCTATACTTCTTCGAGAGCTTAGAAAAAAAATATTTTTATTGCTCCAAACAACATGTCCTTTTGCACATTCCTCCCTAATAATTTTTCTTTTTTTTTCTTTGTCTCTGCATGCAAAAAAAATTGTACGGCTCTCCTTATCAGTTAAAAAAAATCCCTTCTTTTACATCTGTTGCACCTCTTGTAAGCTGTGCTGCTTTTGAGACTTATACGAGCTCAAGTCGGTTTTTTTATTCTGCTTGTCTGATCACTGTGATACTCATGCTAATTTACATCATTGTAATGAATGGATCGATGAATGTTTGCACTGTTAAAAACACACTACGTGAAAGATATTAGATCGAGAAAAAACTCGTTTTTGGGATAGATTGCCCAATTCAAAAGCAATAATGACGAGAGCTGCACTATAGCTCCGTATAAAACAATCATAATAACAGCCAGTAGAGAAGGTATCAAGCTGTCATTAATTAAAGATCTTTAAAAAATTAACTAACTTCCTCTCCTCTCCGCTGCGCTACTGTGCATTCCTTCACTCCTCAGCAGTATACCTTTGCCATTTCACTTACTAAAAATTGCCTAATGTTGCTGAACCACTTGAGAGAAAAGGGAAAAAAATCAGAGATAAGTCGAGAAGGAGGGAGCGAAAAATTATTATTTTCCCAGTTTTATCTCCTTCCCTCTCTACCAGCCACAGCCACTCACCCAGAAAAAAAAGTCTTCGTATTCGTGGCAAGGTGCAATAATAATGCTAATGAATGTAATAAAATGGAAGTGCAGACAAGGAAAAATCCTTTTTAAAGATTATTATTCCGTGTAACTGAAGTAGCTGGGGAATTGCACTAATATGCAAACGACTTTTTTCCCATTCTTGAAAAGAAATATTATTTTTGCAGATGGTGAATGGGAAGAAATGTGGAAGGAGTTAAGACTTGGAGTGGGAGACAAGGGAAAATATGTTTCAAGTTGAATAGGTTGATAGCTGATAGCCCATCTCATATTTTTTCACTCTGTCGATAAAATGGTTTCTCGTTTGTCCTTTTTTCTCCTTCTCTTTTTCCATTTACTACAAGAAGGTAGCAGCAGAGTTATAAGAAGTATTTTATTTGATCAATGCATTTTCTCCTCGCGACTCACTGCCAAATGTTAGCAGATAAAAGAGCGAGCTCGTCATGCTGCACCAAATATAAAAAAAGTGAACTGCATTTTTTTGTTTTCGTAACAAGAAAAGCAACCAAACCCTCTTTACTAGTTTTTTTTGCCATTTGCCATTTACTATTATAAACTATTATGGAGGAGGATGGGGAGTATATTTTTTAGCTCCTAACTAAACTCCAAAAGTTATGTGGAAGTTGGCAGTTAAGTTGTGCCATCCATCTCTTTTGCGCTGGCTCGGGTTAATGCTCAGCGAAAAAAAATTACCTCTTTTTTATACTATTTGCATATATGACAGAGCTAATGTCAAAGTATTACAGGCATTTATTTTATTAATTTATGATAGGACACTATATATGTTTTCGTAACAAGAAAAGCAACCAAACCCTCTTTACTAGTTTTTTTTGCCATTTGCCATTTACTATTATAAACTATTATGGAGGAGGATGGGGAGTATTATATTTTTTAGCTCCTTCTAAACTCCAAAAGTTATGTGGAAGTTGGCAGTTAGTTGTGCCATCCATCTCTCTTGCGCTGGCTCGGGTTAATGCTCAGCGAAAAAAATTACCTCTTTTTTATACTATTTGCATATATGACAGAGCTAATGTCAAAGTATTACAGGCATTTATTTTATTAATTTATGATAGGACACTATATATTTTTACCTGGGCTTCCCAAGTGAAAATCCTTCTTTTTTCACTTACGTAGATTGGCTAGGATAAGTGTATTAGAAAAGTGACAAGATTTTTTTTTACAAAAAAAATATTATCTTCTCAGCCTACCTGTTTCTTCTCTAGAGTTCCCTGTATAGTCCGTACCTGTTGCATTTGCATTTTCCCTTGAATGAAAAGAGCCTCTTTTGGCTGGCTCTCTGCAAAAAAAATTTTTTTTTGTTGAAGAAGCGTCGCGAGAGTCGCGAGCTATGTGCTTGTCTTCTGCTCTGCTCTTGAAAAAAATGATATTCTGCTGCGGTAATAATGGGCTCCGCTAAATGGGCGCATTGTTCAGGTATCATTTTACGTGGCAGGAGAGAACAGAACACAGTGCAGGCTCTGAGAGCTCTGTGAAAGGAAGGCATAAAAAAGTGGCTGTTCGTGTGTGTTGGAATTTGCCTCAGTTTCCTCTCCCTGATAGTAAGGTGAATGTTGTCATTATGGGAAAAAAGAGTTGGAGTGAGCCCCAGCTAAACAGCTTTGTTTTCTAAACAGTTACGACATTTTCATTTAGAGCGACTCACAATAAACCAGTGTGCAGTTTTAACCAGCTTTTATATTATTATTTTCTCGGCTGTCAGCAGCAAGGTATTATATAACCGGGTTGGGAGTAGGCATAATATTTTAATCGTTTCTTATACGGTGCACTTAATAAGCACATTCCTCAGAGTTTGCAACTTTTCTTTTATAGTTTGCATCGTTTTTGGCTGTTTTTTTCTCAGTGTGTTTTGTGCTCTTTGGATGGTTGCATGCAAAAAAAATTTTGATTGCCTTTTTGAAAAGAGTAGGGAAAATAAGGTTTTGCATCCCACACCAAAGCCGTTTTTCGTTTTATTGGCGGAATAATAGCGAAACAGTAGCTGAGGAGGAGGACTGCTCTAATAAAAAAGAGTCTTTTCTTCAAATATGATTGACAACTGCTTCCTGCAACGCTTGCTCAGTGCGCATCTGTTTCTGTCTGAAACTGAGGAATCGCGCTCCTCGCCTTCACCTACAACATTTTTTGGCCAATTATTTAAAAGTTGATCGTTCAGTTTTGTGCGAGCGCTGAGACAGCACAGTTGTCCTTCTCTTCTCCTATTATTCCCACTCAGATGGACGATAAGTGAAGTGGCAAACAGGAAAAGGAGAAAAAATAGATTTTCCCTGTGAAATGGTCAAGTGAAAATAAAAAAGAGTGTAGATGGACAGTCGGATTGATTGCATTAATAAGATTGAAATATTTGGACGGAAAAGTTGTTCAGGTGAAGAAGAGCTGTTTTTTGTCTGTTAGTGCAAGTTGCAAGTTGCCCTTCTCCGTTGTGTTAGCTACATTCCTGTGGACATGTGGACAACAGATAATAATTGTCACTTGTCACGATGAAAATCAGAGAACTGGTTGTCAGTCTGATTTACGACGGGGAGAGACGCTGAGTTACGCTCCGGAGCGAATTCCTCAAATCCTCTTATCATCCCAGGCATATACAATTTATTTTTTATTATAATGCAAATGCAAAAAGGGAGTTGAGTGCAGTTTTAAAGTTATACCATTATTAAGATGAGCAGTTGTGACGAGAGCTTATTTTTGGACTGAAAAAATATGAGTGTGGAAACTTCAGCGGAAAATGCAAAGGTAAAAATAAATTATTTTGGAAAAGCGCAAGAAAAATATTTTCTTTGGTGAAATTCAATACAAAAATCAGAGAGCGGAGCGTATCGCAGTTCTCAAGTTTTTCTTCCAAAGAAATTTAAGACGTTTTTCTTGCAATGCAGCAGCGTGTTGTTTTGTGGAAGAGATAGGATCTGAAAATGTCAGATATTTGCCAGGCGAGTAGTATCTCGTGGAGAAAATGACTCGCTGCTTCCTGGGTGGTAAAAAGGTACTTAGCATTCACTTGCAGCTGACAATCAAAGGCAGAAGTCCATAAACAAAAATCTTTTTTAAAGAGACATTCCAAACAGACCGTTTTTTCTGTTTTCTTTGGTCAAAACGGAGAATTTTAAAAGGGCAAAATCCATTCCACCACTCAGCCTTTTCTCCACGCTACCTGTCACAAAAAGGAAAAAAAAAATTCACGCATGTGTGTGCTCTCTCTCTTCACTCTACTTACAAAAATGTTCTTTCATGAAGATGAAATGAACAGCGAAGGGGATTTTTTTCTGCCATTGCCACACAAAAACTGCAGTCATTCCACGAAAAAAAGGTTTTATATGGCCAATTGACTCTAACAACAATAATCGTTGTTTGAAGTAATTGAGCAATATTCTCGAAAAAAAAGTTGTCGGATGCAATGAAAGATATGACTATTATTCCCGTGTAATAAATTGGACAAGTCGTTCTGTGGTTTTTGTTTTTGAGATGAGAGCGGAGAGAAGAAAAAAAGCTGAAACTTCTTTTTAGGTTTTCAATTGCCTTGTTAGTAAAAAAGCAATCCTGAATATTTTTTTCTTTTGTTTTTATTCGCGAAATGAATAGAGTGAGGAGCTGGCGAAGATGGCAGCGTATACGGGCTCAACCCCGTCGACTCGGTTGAGGTCGAATCCGAAGCATTTCCTTACTTGGTCTGCAGCCGTGGCAAACAATCGGATTCAGAAGCTGAGCAAGAACTTTGTGAATAATGTTTCCAAGCTGCACAGCAAAATGGAGAGGGTAATGCCAGCATTCCACCCGCCGCCGTCCCCGTCATCCTCGCCAAACAATCAGTGCGGGAGTGAGCAGGTTGAGAACGACTTGAGTGAGCCGTACAAGGAGTCCTCCCAACTGCATGAGGGTGGCTGTCGAGTTTCTCGAGTGCATAAAATTCCACTGAGTTCAACGATAGTTAATTGTGAGAAAAATGAGTGCAAAACAGGAAGTCGGCTAAGTGCAGGGTTAGGTTGCTCGAATGTGGAGGACGATGAGGATAGTGGGAATGAAGAGCGCTACAGCGGGTTCAGCAGTAGCGCTGTGGCTCCGTCGTCCTATCGTGGCCAAGGAAGGGAGCTAAGTGATACGATGAATAGTGCTACTAGTGGCAGTGCTCCGATTATGATATCAAGCAAGTTGGGTGAGAGCTCTTCCGGATATCCTCACCAAATTCAGAGCGCCCGGATTGTGCAGAGTCAGAACTTGTCGACGAGTGCGGCAACGAGCAACAAGTCGCATAAGAATTTAGTCCAGAGCGGTCACTACAAAATACCCCCGAACCCGACGATAACGGCAGAAGCCCTTAAAGCAATGATAATTAATTCCCCGACGGAGCTCAACTCCTGTCGCAAGTACGACGAGAAACCATTGCCGATCAAGTACGTGGAAGTGGATGTCACCACGGACCTCAAGAACAGTCTCGAGCTACAATCCATTCAGCATGAGAACCAGTCTAAATATAACCTGAGTGTTGGTGGCAGCAGCAGCGGAGGAACGAGTACGAGTAACAACGCCGACTTCAATGACAGATGCACCAGTCCTCAGCTCAGAATGAGTGCTCCACTTCCAATTAGCTCTCCTCAGTGGTAAGACTTCATCATTTTGCAATACAAATTTCTACATTCGTCGACCCACTCAAAAAAAAGTAAAGAGCTGTGCACATGCAATCCTCCATCCACTTCCCTACATCTCTTCGCTTACCTTTCTAAAAAGGTAGCAATGAGAAAATCAGCGACAGGTGTAATTAAGATTCCTACAGACTTGATGTCTAATTTCGTATGATAATGACCACCCGAAAAAAATTAGAGAACTGCTACTAGTCTTACCAGTTACACTCATGTTGATATTTCCGCTTGTTGTTGAGTGCCCCTTTCAGTCCGCTCTCCGCTCTGCCACAATCTATATTTGCATCTGAGTCCATTTCCTTACCTTCATTGATTAATTTACTTGTTTAGCTCAGCTCGTAAAAACATGACTTTCTGAATACTTTGCATTCCCTCACCGTTCACTGTGATTTGAGAATAGCTCTTACAGTCTGGCAGAGAGTGCTGCCTAAACGCAGAAAGCGATTTTGAAGCCCTCCGGCAAAATGTGCTCTTTAAAGATATGCGGTGGGTGTGATTGTAATTTGTGATAAGAAAATTTAATTGCGAAGACCATCCGAATAAAAAGTTGCCATTTTTATTTAGCTGATCGCCGCAATTAACTGAAAATGCGTCTCACGTAGCCCCTCTAAAAATCCTATTAATGTTCTAATTTGCAATTAGCCTTTTATATTTTAGCTTTTATTGTATAATGTTCTTTTTTCTTTCACAGGAGCCGAGCCAGCTCGCTGTCCACGTACGCGTCATCAAACGCCCACAACGTCCACATGCCATCGTACATCCTGAAGAACGTGGAAGGTGACTGTGATAAGCGAAGCAATACAGCTGCCGCCGGCTGCCACCCTCCAAGTATCAACGGAAGCTTGAGTTCGGCGAACGTGGATGAGATTACTAGGGACGGGATTGACAACGAGGCTCTCGCAGTGACAGATCTGCCCAGTCACAGACCGGCCACTGTTTCCTTCAGCAGCCCCGTAATTGAGTCGTCGGACAAGGCGAGTCTGCTAATGAAGGGAAAGAAGGCATTCACGAAACGGGGAAAGTCCAACAACAAGAACAGTAATGCGCAGGGAGGGACGAAGAGCAACAACGGCACTAAGGAGAAGCGCTCCGTAGCATTTCAGAACCCTTTGTCTAGCTCCTCATCGGGCTCTAATAGAAAACATGCTTCCGTCTCGCCAGAGGCTTACCCTCCGTCACAACTCGCAGTCACGATCTTCGAGGAAGAGACAGAGCTCCGACATGCACCTTGGTTTCAAGCTGGAATTCCAAGGTAATAATAATGAGCGTGCAATAAATCTTTGTCTGCTAGCGGAGCATCCTCCTTTCTTTCTCGCTCCATCCGCCTGCACGACAAAAATGAATAAAGCATTCCTTAATTTCGTATCATGATGGGAAAATTCATTCTTCTTTCAGTTTAACACAAAAAAATCCTTTTTATTCGCCCAGTGATAACATTTTTTATTGTAACAATGCGCTCATGAGAGGATAATTAGTTAAAAAGTCGTGTTATTCCACATTTTTATTTTTAGGGACATTGCCTTGGAAGTCTTAAGAAATGAGCCGATCGGGTCTTTCATTGTTCGTGAATCGACCACGAAAGCTGGCTGCTTCGCTTTGTCATTAAGAGTGCCCAAAGAATTCAAGCGCCTTGGGATTGCTCATTACCTGATTCTCAAGAGTGGGAGAGGATACAAGATCAAGGTAGGGAACAATTTACGATCGCTATTTTTAATCAGTCTTTATAATAGCACTGTAATTAATCTACATCATTACAAGAATAAATTCACTGGGGGTAGCATAAATAAATTATTGATTGGTCAGTGATCATGATCTGTAATAATGTGAAATGTTTTTTATGATAATTCTGCAGGGGTTCACTAAGGAATTTAAGAGCTTGAGTTCTTTGATAACTCATCATTCTGTGATGCCGGAGCTGCTACCTTGTCCCCTGTCTCTTCATCGTTATCGGCCTAATCATCCCCAGAAAATTAGCAGATTTAATTCGAGTGATTTCATGGAGCCGGAGAAACTTGTGGGGTTCACTAACTTCGTTGACTGTCTGGAAAAGAGCTAAACTGGGAATTTAAAAACTTGAGTACTTTTTATGTAAAAGAAATCAATTTGTTGTTTTCAACTGAATTGTATTTTGTGAGTTAACCTAGTCTAAATTTCAATGACTTAATGACGCTACTATAATAATTATAAATAAATTATAAAGAATGAAGATGAAAATAAATAATGAAGAAGAAATGAGAAATTAGGAGTCGATAATTTTTTCAGAATCAGTTGATGACTTTAATACTATTGTCCACTTTACGACTCTGATGTAGTTTTACAATTGACGCGATTTTTTATAAATGATATATCATCTGGAATTTTCTCTCTCAACTAAGATTAGACGAAGAAAAAAGCAACATTTCACAGATTTCCACATCACTACATTCTACACTAGTAAAGGTGCCAATTACAATTCCTTTTTGACTGTTACATACGGAGTGAGTTTGTGTGATATTTCATAGAAATTCGTTGGATTTTCCGCCTCTTTACTTAGTTTGAATGTACTTAATGAGATCAACGACACGGTTGGAGTAACCATATTCGTTGTCGTACCACGAAATAAGCTTAACGAATTGCGGGCTAAGCATGATTCCTGCGCCAGCATCGAAGATGGAGGACCTATTGTCACCGATAAAGTCAGCGGACACAACTTCATCTTCAGTGTAGCCCAAAATGCCCTTAAGAGGTCCCTCGGAAGCAGCCTTGACCTTGGCCTTGATTTCATCCATGGTGGTTGGCTTGCCCAAACTAAAGACAAAAACAAAATTGCATATTGTATGAAATGTCTGTTTCCATTAGTTTGTTTATTTGAATTTCTTATCTTTCATGAAAGGTTTAATTTTAGGAGTTGCTTTCAGTTCAAGATCTTTTAAAAAGAATAAATGTACTTACCGAACAGTAAGATCAACAACGGAGACATCGTGAACTGGAACACGGAAAGCCATACCAGTGAGCTTTCCATTGAGGGCTGGAATAACCTTTCCAACAGCCTTGGCTGCTCCAGTGGCAGCAGGAATGATATTTTGGGCAGCACCACGACCATCTCTCCAGAGCTACAATATTTAATATTTAAAAATATATGTGTAATTTATGTTCAAATTTTTAAACATTATCAGTACTCAAGCCCAAACGTACACCCTAATGCGTACACAATATACCTACCTATGTAGGTAAACTACTTCAAGTGGAGCTGTTACATTCCATGAACAATAAAATTTACTATTTAGTATCATTGGTTCTTTACTAATTGTCAATAAAAAAGTTTAATACTAAAAATTCCAATTGTTAGCTCGTCAAATGAAGACTTACTCCGGCCTTCTCAATGGTGGTGAAAACTCCAGTAGATTCTACAACAATTTCTGCTCCAACCTTTCCCCATGGGATGCTGGCAGGGTCACGCTCACCGTAAACGGCGATTTTCTTTCCTATTAAGTCAAACAAATCGAAATTAGTTCATTTTGTAAAACACACGTTCATAAGAAATTGTATAAGTATCAGTAATTAATCTTAAAAGAACCAACCATTAACCACCAAGTTGCCATCCTCAGCCTTGATATCGCCAGTGAATCTACCGTGAGTTGAGTCGTATCTGAACATGTAGACCATGTAATCCAACGCGATGAAGGGATCATTGACAGCAACAACCTATGAAGATAACAATCAATTTAATAATATTTAATAATATTAAATTTTTAAGGAGATTACAACTTTGAAGAACGCTTTCAAAGTTTTAACAGTTAATTAGCATTATTAGCAATAGTCTTACCTCAGCTCCCTTCTCAATGGCAGCTCGGAGGACGAGACGTCCAATCCTGCCGAATCCGTTAATTCCGATTTTAGTCATGATGATAGATTTAACTAACTCTCTGCAAAAAATTAAGACAGTAAATCGTAATTAATTAACATTTGATGATAAAGAACCTGATCTAGAAACATTTATAACGCACGGTTTTGGAGGCTTGCACATTCTGAAGAGGAAGAGCAGAATCTTCTCAACAAGATATGACTAATAATAGTAATTTAAAACCCAACCTTCCTATCCAACAACTGATAATAAAATTGAGCTGACTAACTTGATACTAACTGCTCAATTTGTCAATAATGCGTCTTGATTTAAGTCACACCACAGCAGACACCACTAAAAGCACCTTTGCTTTTCCTACAACACCCGCAAAAATCAGCAGGCTCATGACGATCCTATTTCCTCTCATATTTTAATTTTACTGTCGTCAAAATTAACTCCATTTCTGAAGTTATAAATGGAGGATTGTATTTTTGCAGATTGGAAGTGGAAACGTACGTGTGTGTGGAGAAAGTGTACCTACAATGTACCTCTACAATGCTTATCAAAACTGCAACCTGCAACTGAAGACAAAGTGCACTTTTAATTAGCGCGGCTGTTTTTTCGAGCATGTATGAATGAAAATTAGTTGATTAGATCGTCCACATCCACATGTAAAGTGCATGTCTAGCCTAGGTACTATAATGTCAATGTCAATAAATCAACATCAAAAAAGTGATGTTCTCATTTTATGTAATAAGCCTACGTTTCAAATCCCACGTTTCATGCACTACACAATGCATAGTGTGAGCGTACGCGCGATGATTGAT
>JAHZND010002034.1:0-11436 GCA_027744115.1 Acrocyrtus sp. NNG-2020
CTTCGAATGTGTCTTGTTGCTGGACGGGGCCGACGGGGGACAGTTGAATAATTGTATTAAGCTAGCTAAACACTTATTGGATGTGAGTGCGAATATGACGCGCACCTCCTCCTAATTTTTTGCAATAGTAGTTTTGCGACTTTATTCGAATGCTAGCGAATAATACATGTACCTACGTGCTTCGGTAGGTAGGCAGCGTCACTGAAAATGCCAACACTAGCAATTTTTGCGTTTGTCATTTATGGAAAAACCGATTTAATTTTTAGGGATTGTTGAACCCCTGTCGAATTCTGTGGGCTTGTTCCGTTACAGCGATGGCATAAGGTACTTCTAGGGAGAGGCATATTATTTTCTAGACTAGTAAAAAAATTATTTTTACCTAAATAGCGCACGTTCTCTGATATATTTGAATATTCGCCGTGTACAAAAAGTTAACAATAAGGGGTTTCGTAGTACGAAAAAATGGCCAAAATTGCACACGCATTTGGCACCATAATGAATTTTTTCGAAAACTCTGCTGGGAGTACTGCAGACCTACGCACATTGCCTAAAAATTGTACGCAAAGTACAGATAAAATCTCCAAAAAATACGATGAATTAGACTACAAGCAAGCTAGTGAAGGCACGCATACACATTTTCCGTCTTGTTTCAATGAATTTTATTTTTTATCTCAAAGAAAAAGCAATTGAGCAATGAAAGAGTTTTAAGCTTTAGGGTTGCCCTTTGATAATCCACACTCAATAAATGATCACTGGTCTCACGTATGAGCAGAGGAAGAGCGAGAAGGGTGCAGTGTTAGTTTTACCGGCAGTAAAAATATATTTGGATATTCGACGCAGTAAATGCTACATGCGTTGGCGTCCTTTTTGGAATGGGAAGATGAAGTGCACACAACAACGTGCTTTTTTGCTGTTTCTTCATCCTCATTATTATCACAAACTATCATCATCCCCATCATGATCATCAGATCCTAATTTATACAGCTGAGACGAAATTTATAAATCTGTTTAAATCCTACTACTCGTTTTAAGGTGGATGTGGATGCCAGCATCTCTGTGCATCTTGTCTCATCTTCCTTATAAAGAATGAGGAAAGCAAGATTGTTCATCTTGCAGTATTTTTATAGTGCCGTAAAGTGCAATCCTTTTGTGATGCTGATGAGACGTACAGTGGTCGTTGGTCACCTAATGCGCAGCACTCTGTACGTTAAGGTAAAACTAGAAAGATCAAGCAGGAACGATAATGAACCGTGTGCCCAACATGCTGGGCGTTAATGACCACACTGATTTGTGTAATTGATTGCGCTTGCGTCTATGCATGTGTGTGGAAGGAAGAACGGGAAATTCGACGTGCATTTTTTACTTGCATTTTGTAAAAGTGCGTCGTTTATGCCCAAGCAAGTTATATTTGCATTAGGAGACTTGTGAGGCAGATACTGAACTTGAAGGGCAATACAC
Source organism: Acrocyrtus sp. NNG-2020 (assembly GCA_027744115.1). NCBI lineage: Eukaryota > Metazoa > Arthropoda > Collembola > Entomobryomorpha > Entomobryidae > Acrocyrtus > Acrocyrtus sp. NNG-2020. Next base: position 1,459 of record JAHZND010002034.1, read on the forward strand.
CACGTCTATAAAGAGCTTTCTAAGGGCATCTTATCTTGAAGAAGAGAGTGTAGTTTTCTTAATTTCTTTCAAAAGACGCCAAAATGTCAATTTCATTTATACACCGGATAAATCAGATTGATATCGAATAAGATGGATTAGGAATATTAATTTTTTCGAGCTAAAAGTCTGCCTTAGGATTATTAAAGGGATAGGAGGATATTTTTCAGTACACGAGTGCCAATTTTTTAAGCAAAATTTTTAAAATATTCACTGGTAAGTTTTGTAATTAGTTGTTTTTTTTCTCTGTGCCTCAAACTGTGTATGACTCGAGTAATATATTTCGTACAATTAAACTAATTATAGACACATGACTTTTGTCCTCTGCTCGACAATTTTATGAACTTCTGCTTTGGCATGCCTTGCAAATAACTGAAAGCGTTTAGAAGGTTAAACGAGGACACACCTATTCTATTCTGAGATTGAACAATTTTTAAAGCGACTTTTTTGTTCAGTTCATTTGGTATAAAAGTTTAAAGTTATTCAACAGTCAACTTTTCAATCAGAGTAAAACTTGCCAGAGCATTCATACAACGACTCGGTAGTCATTATTATAGTAGGTAGAGATATTTTGAATAACAGAACGAAATAAATCTAGTCGCTGAGAGACTCGCCGCTGCTGCTGCTGTGCTGTCAAATATGCTTATTTTACTGTTTAACGATTTACAACGCTGAGCAGCAAATTAAGCAACTTGGGGAGACTTTTTTAAAAAGTGAATTTAGGCTCGCCATGTGCGATAGATTCCACTCATTGCCTTTCATTTTCAAGTGTACATTGTTATCACTCGTTTTATGCAAAGACAAACTGCTGAAGGGAAAAGCACTCTGAGCTTGATGCGTTTTCACATTGAATCGATTGAGAGTTGACTTCATATTTAATGAACTCAAACAATGGGATGGCCTGCGCAGACTTTACCTCACATAATCCAATAGTGGCCATTACAGCAGTGAAAAAAATAAATGACACTTTAATTATGTGATTGTAGGTTACGGACGTGGTGGAGTTGCTGAAAGCTTCATTTATGACAATAACATCGAGGGAACGGCTACAGCTCCTCCATTACCAAATCAACCTCAACCAACTCCACAAGCCACCAACTAAGAAAAACTAAAACATGATCATCATCGTCATCAGATCATCATTCAGCTTCTTCTCTCTCTGACTTACAAAGAACATTTTGTAAATATGCTTTCTGCAAAGGATTTTTTTTGTCAATATTTGCACCCCTCAACTCTTTACTGGCCAACATATTTTACATAAGTTATGTTCACTTATTTTTATTATAGTTTGTTTGTCAAGTTTACTACAATACCCGCTGGGCTGTAGACAAGAAAAACCTTATCAAATGAGATTCACATAAAAACGTACTAAACAAGATTAGTAGTTAAAAAGGGAAAACACTGTCTTGTTAACTACCGAGGGTCTGTACATATACCTATATAGTTATTAATTGGAATATTGTGCGGTGTAATTGTCAAGCTGTAACACTATCTTATTAGTATTCGATTCCTATCGTTATAAGATTTACGCTTTCCTTCGTGCCTGTCACTGCTTACCTGTTTAGTCACTAGGAAGATAATTTACCTATGAACTAAATCTATATATTTCTCTGGTAATTTTATTTCACAAAAATATCTAATCATGTACGGATCTATTTCTTACTTTATCGTAGCGGCATATAATATTATTACAGAAATTGTTTATGGCGGAGAAGGGTAGTCGAGGTGAGCTAATTAACTTCCAAAAATGGTTCTAACGACTGATCAAAACTGCTATGATATATGTGACATTCGATACCTGACATTCCTCTATATCTCTTTTCCTATCACTCCGCTGTCACATTTCCACTACTTGTATTCCAATCAATAATCAAAAATGTAATTTAGGACGAACAGAATGGTTAGTTGGTAGTTCAATGAAAGACGAAATTGTAACTGACTACAAAAAAACTACGTAATGTAGTTTATAGACTAGTTTATCGTGTGTACAATGATAATAATAACTTTGTCGATTGTTTCGCTGTCAATTATTTAATTATTAACAAAAATACATACTATATGTGCGTATGCGTACTTTAAAACTGTAGGTTGTCCACTTTTATTTCTTGCGCATGAATTTTAATACTTCGTTAGAATGCAAATGAAGATTCACGAAAGGCAAAAGTCTATTAAAGAGATTTCATCGATAGTGCCGACAATGGATGATTGTTTTGCAGTACATTTTCGAAGAGTTGCATACTTGAGGCTTGCATGTTAATTTACTTGAAATGTATTCAGAATTCAATTCAACTTCAATGCTGTAGTTTTAAATCTTTTCATTNCTTGCATGTTAATTTACTTGAAATGTATTCAGAATTCAATTCAACTTCAATGCTGTAGTTTTAAATCTTTTCATTGGCCATTGAATACTGCTCTAAACCCATGTTATTATTGTTAGGCCGACCTCATCCCTCCTTGATTATGATTGTCAACAATCCAAAAATGAGCAGTAAAAGGTCACGAAAAGTAGAAGCGGAAGAATTTATAGTGAACGAATCCGAATTCATTGTTGCGGCAGCCGGCAGCACCTCATGATAATATTTTACTAACTTCAAGGTGATTGGAAGAGATGATGATGTATTGCATGTATAATTAATTTGAACAAAGTGCTAATTGTTGATGCTTTTCTCTAAAGTAGTGGAGATGAAGGCATATCTTATGTAACAGGAACGAAATAGCCTTATTCAGTTTTGCAGATGGATGATATACGAATTATCGCATTATATCACTGAAAAAGGTAAATAATAGTTGAGTGATAATGAGAAGCGAAAACAAGTACTGCAGTTTCATTTTATTCCTTAGTTTTCTCCGTAGCGAGTTTGCGCTTCATTAATTATTCCTGAAAGTTTGTAGTACGATATAGGTACATATATACGCCAGCCTTGTTCATCACTATTATTCCGCACTATAGTCTTATAATTTTTGCATTTGGGCTGCACTAGTTCAGTTGGTTGCTGTAAACACCTATACCGATTTTATTTCGTTATAAAAGCCTGAGGGACTAGATTTCTGAAGCTAATGACCAGTAAATTACAAATTGCTGCTCTACGTTATGCAATTTGTTAGCAGCCATTTAATTACATCCTTTTAACAGCAGTTAGCCATAAAATTGTGCAACAAGTTGCTGCATTTATAATGCCCTTGGTTATAGTGATGTGATGGGCCCATGCAAAAATGTGAAAAAACTGTGCATATGCGTTGCAAATGCATAATTTGCTGAGAATTGCGATCAGGTACCATTCACCACACCGTCGATGCAATTGTATCATAATCGAATTCATGTGGCCTCTGCCACCACCACAGCTTTGTCAGTGCTAACCAGTTACCAATTTAAATAATGAAACCTACACGGAATCCTTCCTGTGGAAAGTGCCAAAACTGCGCAGCTCTAAAATAGTGACATTGATGTTTGCACAAAGCCAAACACTATTGATGTTGGTTTCAAGTTTAAGTTTTCACAAGTGCCAATTACAGTCCTGAAGTATCAAATAGCTCAAGTTATCAATTTCGATAATTGGAAGCTCCTTGTTCATAGTTAGCGCACTGACGGCTGCTCTTCGAGCTTTGTCAGCAACAGGGCCACTAAACAATGACGCATATGACTATGAGCCACACGACTCCTGCTCAACTCACAAGGATTAAAGACATAACAAGTATCTTTCCCAAAATAAAAGAAATCAAAACTTGTTACCACTTGCTAGTCTCGATACACTCCTATTTATTGACTTTGTTAATCAATCGATAGAGGCTGACAAAGTGTAAAAGTTGATTAAAGGTGGCTTTCCCCTGGCCACTTGTAATGCAAGTTTTCTTCTCTAGGCACATTGTTATTAGTTACTACCTTTCAATTATATCTCTACTCGGAATGAACCGATGTAGACAAATGTTTGATGAAAATCATGAGGGAGGGCCAACTTTGTCTAGCTAAACGTTTGTATGTGACTTGTGACTCAATCGAGAGGAACCACTGGGATTTTCCTCTTGGCGTACCTACTAATTGAGGTTGGGAAGCAAAAATAGGCACTTTTACGATAAATTAAAAGTTGAAAGCAGTCTCGTGTGAAGAGACCGATTCCATTACGTATACAATTCACAACCCACAAACGAGCATGCCTAGATAGCGCCGAGCCGCATTGCAAATTTCAAACCACTGGCTATTCATGATTATCTCATGGCGATGTGTCTGCTTGTTGTTTTTTCTAGTTTGGCAATTAGTGCCTTCGATTATCATATACGGCCAGAAAGAAACTAGTTAAATGAGTTTGTTTACAGATACTTTGGTGATGAACGAGACTAGATTTGATTTGCCATTAAAAAGGTTTCCTACTCGTTCTCTAAGAAGACATCTAGAAGCAATGCAAAGAAATTTCGTTTGTCAAGTTGTTAGTTTTGTTTATTTCATGTTTTCTCATCAATTCTCCCACTATCTTGCGATGTTGTAGGAATTATTGCCGATAAACAGGCAAACTTTCTTCCTAACGGGAATCAATTGTAATTGCAATCTCGGTAGCCATTGTGCATTAATTAATTACTCAATTTTTACTTTTTTAAAAATGTCTCCTTCCGTCTTCCATCTATTGAATGGGCTTGCTATAACTTAACTGCACAAGTGCATCATTCAAACTAACAGCGGCAGGGTTAATGTCATAAACAACTTTACTGATTACTTTTGATGTTCAATTTATAATGCTAATGAAGGGCAATGTATGCGAAAATCAATTTCATACGGTAGTCGATACTTCTGCTGGCTGAATGTGAGTGTGCGAAATAAAGATTTGACTTAATGAAGAGTGTGCTGCTTAGTCGATTTATGGTGACAGTAAAGCTGCAAAGTCAAGGCTGTCGACATTTTAAATTATAAAATGAAACGGAGGTTGACAACTGACCAGTTCTTCAAATATATTTTTATTCTGTAGATCTCTTGTCGCATTTGCAGCGTTTAGCAAGAAAGAGTATACAAAATGTCACGTTTTGCATGTTAAGTCTTATGTACAGTACAGTTCTCGTTCAGTTGCGTTCAGAAGACTTGTTGATCAATGAGAAGAATGCTTTGAAAATAGTTTGCCATTGCCAATGAGAAGTTTCACAGTTGTAGCTATTATCATTATAGGGCAAGTATGTAGTTGATACTTTTTGTTTCTTTTCTTTTCTGATCTTCTGTCATTTTTAGAAACCAGTGTAATTTCATTTTCAAGAATAAATGATAGGTAATGAAGTTCCTTTTTTTAATGATGGCAATTGGCAATTAGAATAATATAAAGATTGTGCACACAAAGCATATAATTCCTTCCTAAATTCATCATTCATGTAAATGGAGTTGCTCTCATAATATTAGTTAATGACTTTTATATGCATTATTAGGTAGTTTCGGCAGCTCTGTGATAATGACAAAAATACTTTCACATTAGAGAAGAGTTGGAGTGGAGTTTCCCTTCCCACCCACTGCAAAAGTAACGATAAGGTAACCAATGTAGCGACTGTGTGTGAAATATTCTTTTCCGTCGCTGTTGCTGGAAAACTTTAGCCATGAAGAAAAAATCGATACAACTTCCTCCCCACTTTCCCACCCGGTCGAGTGTACTCATCAGTAAGCACACACATGGTAGAAAAAGCATGGTCTATAGTATTTATGAAACATATAGTGGTGCATATCCTTCTCTACTGGACAAGGAGTTTCGTTGAAAATTATAATTGTAGTGCAAATTCTATCTTTATTTCGACTAATTAACCATTCTGGCTAATTTGCTGATGTTTTATTTGGTGCTATCGCATTAACTTCAGAGAAAAATGGAAAGGCCTAACCCAGCACTTTCAATAAGCGAAAGATTGTTCGCTAACCCTCTGGTATTTTTTATAAATATAATATTGAAATATTTTTTAAAAGATGCTTATCAATTTAATCAGTGAACATGCTTGACCGAGTTAGAACTTATTTGACAGATTCTGGACTCCATCTTCAAGCATCTCCCACTAAGCTCGTTATGTTACTGTAGACTGGTTAACAAGCTGTGGCTCTCCACAGCTACACTGGCCATTCGCAAGTCCCTGAAAACGCGCTTGCTTCTCTGCGCAGATGTTAAATGCGCAACGGAACTGGAGAAATTCCTCAGCGTGTTTAGGTGCACTGCCATGCCTATTCCCTATTCACGAGCAATTCTTATTTTGGATCATTTGCCGTTGCTCCCTTCTTCAAAAAGATCTAAACTGGAAGGTGAAATAGAACTTCTGTTTCAGCTTTCCCAACTATTTAAGGAGGAGCAGGAGCATCACCATCATAATCTTGGAGATCACTCCTCGTCATCATCGACGCTTTCACCGACATCAACAACAGATACCTACTCTGCTCCGTTTTTAGTCGACAGCATTCCTACGTCAGGGAGGCACGGAGAAATTATAAAATCAGCTTGCGACTACTTTTCAAACTTCATTGAGAATCTTATCATAAATTTGACTTTACATCAGCAAGTTAACAATCCGGAAAATATTGAGTTCTGGCTCAAGCAAATTTCTTTCCCCAATCTGACAGAGATCACCTTTCATATTACTCGCACAAGTCCCGAGAGTATTGCCGAGGAATCCTTGCAGACTTTCCTGAATTCATTGCAAAGTTTGAGGAAAGTTGGAGTTCGGAAACTTACCAAAAAAGGAGACCACCTACTAATTGGCATTTTTCAATCACTTGCAAAGAAGACGCACTTAAGTCGCTTAAAAAGCCTTTCCATTGAAGTTTTCACTGATGATAAAACGCACTTGGAAATACTGGTGGATGCCAAGTTATTCTTGGAGAATCTGAGCATGATCTATTTGGGAGGTGAAGTTCGCTTCATAGAAAAAATGGATCTGATTCGAAAGTTACTGAGAAATGTGAAAGGAACTTTACAACATTTCTACACCCACCTTCCTTTATTCTCCCCCGATCCAAGGGACAGCTTCCCCACACTGACTTACCTGAAAACACTAAAAATTGAGAAAGTCTACAGAGAGTTTTCAATAAGTCAGGCACAATTATTTGCATTCGACTTTCACCATCACTTTCCAAATCTAGAGAGGATTACATTCAAGGATTACGATTTGTGGAAAAATATGCAACTCAAAACGTTTCCTTTGGATGAAGTAATTGCTTGTATGGAGATCGATTGTATATCACTACCAGACCTCTGCTTTGATGCGCCTCTAATGGAGCGGTATTTTATGAAGTTCCCAAACCTGCGAAAGCTTTCAATAATCGTGTCATATTTAAGCAGGTACCAGCGCCAGTGCTCATTTTGCATGGTGTACGCCTTTCTACCCCAGCTGAAGGAACTGAACATAAAAGTTTTTGGTATGAGCCTTATTATATTATAGTGTATCATTAATAGAGCAAAAACGGGTGTGATGTAAATCATATCTCTAATAATATTTATTTATCGATAATAGAAATGGATCTGGCCATTTATGATCACATTTTTACGGGAATTCCTGAGGAAGCCAGCCGAAAAATGATGGATGATGGAAAAGAGGTGGAGGAAAGCGAACGAGGCTTGTCAATAGTGATGCTACAACCACATTTTTACGGGAATTCCTGAGGAAGCCAGCCGAAAAATGATGGATGATGGAAAAGAGGTGGAGGAAAGCGAACGAGGCTTGTCAATAGTGATGCTACGAGGTAGGTCACATTTCAATAGAATAGTTATTAGGTAATTAATTTCGGCATGAATGAAGATCGCATATAACAAAAGTGCATTTGTTTTCCCCCACAGATTTGGAAAGTTTGGGAATTACTTCACTGCACGGGAAAAAGGTCCTAGGGATAACTGATGTGTCTGTGAAGTTTGCATTTCTGGAAATGCAGTCACTTCGCTTCTTCACAATTGGACCCAGTCTTGTATGGCGAGCACTACATTATAATTAAAATACTGATTTAAAATTTAATATTGTATACATGGATTTAATTATTTCTAGATTACTGGCGATGGAATGGCAAAACTTGCCGAAAAGTTTGATGTCGTAGTTCAATCATGTTCCAGTACAAATAGTGATAGTAGCGCTTGCCAAAAACTTTAAATTTACTACTATTTTGCGCACCACCTGTACCTGAAAGCTACTGAAATATCCACTGTGCAACCGCAATCACTGTGCTAATAATGCTGTGCTACACACTTTTATGAATTTTATTGGAAAATTTTTATTTTACGCTTCAATATATTACAAAGATGTGCATTTTCTCCAATAGCGAAAGCTTATATGTAATTCAGATTGTTAAAAAATAAAATTTCAACTTATTTAGTTGTAATCCAGTTATATTCAACACAAATTTGCTTATAAACCTTAAATTTTGTTCATATAAAAATGATAAATTGGTAAATCCATATAGAAATCATCGGTTTTGGGTGATTGACAGTGCTTTCACAGCCTTACTTTTCTTTACGCTATCAGCTTTGTTTTAGTATTTCAGTCAAAATATCAAATTACTACAACTAGTGCCCTGTCGGGTTCCTCACTTCCCCGGCCAACACTAATTGTCTTTTAATACCTAATCTAGGGTTAATATCAATTCATGATCACTCTAGATGGTTCCTGTGCAGAAGAGCTGATTTTATGTCTGATGATACTTGGATTTATTCCAATCGGAATTTCTTCAACCAGTTTAGTAATGCTACATGAATTTCTGCAAATAGAGGGCAACATGCTTGAATTAGATGAATAAGAACTTGCTACCTACAGGCTGTCATTTAAAAAATATATTTGTTATTTTATACTGGAATCTCCTGAAATGCCTACGTCCATCGCAATCATCGATAAGGATAAAAATTAATTGACAATTGCAGCACTGATCGTCAGCTTCAACAGTCGTTGTGGAGGTAAGTTGAGCAATACATTTAAGACTGACAAGCACTGAAGTGTGATTGATGTTGGCAGCGTCACATTGTCATAAAAACTGTTTAATTAGATTAGCTAATCGTAAATTGGACTAATATAATCGGACTGAAAAATAATGATTTTAAAGCAGAAAGAAATTAATGCGCGTAAGGCTTAAGTGAAGTGCACAAAGAGACAATCTAAATTTGTAAACATCAAAGTTATGATTATGATGACATCTAATTCAAGGGAATAGTATATTAAGCATATCATTATAGTCAATCGATACATACACGAAGTGCACGACGTAAGAGGATCAGCTTACATGAGTTACAAGCTTGTACTTTACTATGTCCCTACTTGCATTAAAATCACGGATATTGACCAGCAGGTCATTAAAACTACATTGAAAATGGGAAAAAATGAGTACTTCACTTTCATGAACTTTTCCAAGTTTTCCATATACCAGTAACAGTGCAAGTGCTTAGTCTCGTATCCATGATGGGCACAGGATAGGTTATAAGGTTGCACCAAACCAGTCTTACGCAGTTACTAAGCCAGACTTGTGAACTGCAAATAGTAAATGGCTTACTGAAGTTATCTCTTGTTTAATTTTGTTCAGTTATACAGCATACGGCAATGCATATGGGTTTGAATAAAGGGGACGAAAATACACAATTTTCATGGCTTCATGTTATTGGTATGAAATGACAACTGATGCTAATGCAGGCACTTCAATTCTTTGTAGTAGTTACAATAAAAAAATAATATCCGTGTGAATGTACACAGTACAACAACGACTACTGATTACTCACATTAATATACAGTTATTATAAGACAGCGGCAGCAATTTAGTCACTTTCCTGCTCTGATATCGGGGTGTTCTGCGTGGAGAGTTCATGCAAAGGGTTTTAGTCTATCTGTCTAGTTTCATTTTATTGCATTAAGAGGCAGAGGTTTTAGCCAAAAACGATTATTTATTTATTTACTGGGCAATTATTTTAAAATTTTAAACTCCTTTTCCTGTGTACTGTTTTTAAAATTTTAGCACAGAAAGTTACG
>JAHZND010002035.1:0-18943 GCA_027744115.1 Acrocyrtus sp. NNG-2020
TTTTTTTCCTTTCCCTTTCACAACTTAAAAAAATGATTTAAGCCTACTCAATCTTATTAGTCTGGAAATAGTTTTTGGAGATGTACTCAACTCAGTTCTAATCATGTTTGCTCATTTAAAGAAAAAGTAAATTGGGTTCCCTGCCGCTATTTTTATATGCACTTGGCTTTTGGCTCTGGCCCATACTGCACAAAATAATGAAAAAAAGCCCTTCGGAGCTCTCTCCTTCGAAATCATATTTTTTAAAGGGAACTTCGTATCGCTTCTCTAACTTCCATGAATATGTATTGCCGGCGCCTCTGCCCATATATTTTTTGGGGGATTATTTAAAATGAAAAAAATATAAAAGTTTTCCCCCCTTCTCCAAGATTTAGGTGATGGGCTACACCCCTATTATTAAAAGCACCTTCATCCCTCTTCCACTTTAAAATGTCTTGACATTTTTTGTAACATTTAGGTATTTCGCCTCCTTGTATCTCGGCAGGGGTGCAGACATAACAAGGTTGTAAATACCCTGAAAATGTATAAAAACGGGTTTTCCACTCAAAATAAATTAAACAAATTATTGATGCCCTCCACAAACTCGGGAATAATGCTTTTCAACGAGCCATTTGAAAAAAAGTTTATATATGAAAAAATGAATTTATTTTGAAGACACTCGAATACATTAACCCTTCATCATTAATTTTAGATCTTTTCATGAAAAAAAAATCATTTTTTTGTTTTTCTCACAGAGTACGAGTGGAAAAGCAGGGAGGTGCGTGGTGCCCCAAGAATCAAATTACATCGGAGGCTGAGGAATGGATCCAGGTAATTGTTTTTTTGGCCTTCCTTTCATCTCACAATCTTCTCCAGGAGAGTTGAGTTAGCAAAGTAGTCAAGTAGAAGTAAACGAGCTATAGCTTCCATTTTCCACTTATTTTTTCTTTTTGTAGATCGAGCTACACTCCGTCCACGTTATAACGGCGATCGAGACGCAGGGCCGTTTTGGCAACGGGCACGGACAGGAGTTCGGCGAGGCTTACGTGGTCTCCTACTGGAGGCCAGAGCTGAACAAATGGGTCCGGTACAGGGACATTAGTGGGAACGAGGTACTTACTTTTAATATTTTCTCTGATTCTGCATAAAAAAAGGCCATTAAAAATGTCCTTTTTATAATAACGCGGAAGCAGCTCCTTGCCAAAATCCAATATTATTCGCTAATGGAGCGCCAACTCTTTAAAAAAAACTTCTATTTTCTTTCCGTGTCATTTCCCCAAATCAATTTTAGATTCAGTTGCGAGGTTAGTAGCAGCAAAAAAAACTTAAAAGTGATCCCATCTGTGTGCTTTTTGCCTTACACCTTCTCCTTCCAAAACATTTCTTGCATAAATCATCAATAAAAAATATTTGCATTACCAAAACGAGACACGTGAGCCCCCCTTAAATAATCTGTTAACTGGTTGGCATCATCCCACTGATTAATGTGATATGCGCTCCCATAAATTACGGAATTACGAAATTACCAGTTTTACACTCACGAGAGGATAATGTAGCGACACTATTTCTTTTGGCAAGAGCTCATCTCCCAAAAAAATATATTTTATGCGGGATCATTACTATTCGAGTCCTCATCAATTTCTAATATTTCGCATATTCCGACCACATTCCGCGAGATCGGCTTTCAGCGTGTAGGAAAAATATGGGATCCCACACCAGTCACCATTTACCCATTAGACCAGTCACCATTGCTCTTTTATATCAGCAAGGATCATTAGCCAAAAAGCATTTTGCCACTGGTTTTTTTTTGCTGCCGCGCGCTTACTCACTCCCAGGAAGAAAAATGATGTACTTAAGCTAAACTACATTCATCTCCATCTCCAGCAAAAAAAAAGTGCGCTGGGGTGATAATGCACATGTGCTGTTTTTCGTGCTCCAACATCATTTATTTTTTTTCCAGAGATGAGATGACGAGCATGAGCCTACTTTGTCGCAGTTTCCCATGTCATTTTGTAAACAGAGTAACTTTTCATCTTGAAAGTAATTTTTTTTAGAAAAAAAGAGAGCACACTGGATGATGATGACTGGTGACTGGTGACACGAATTTATATATAAATTTTTTTGATATGCTGGTGCAAAATATGATGAAGCTGCGGGAAATATATTTTTCTGTAGATTTGCTGTTTGCTATTTTTGCTCTCCTTTTTAAATATAAAATTGTTGACGGATCGTGGCTGGAAAAAAAACCGGCAGATATTCTGAAAGGAGAGGATATGGGAGGATGAGAAGGATGAAGTGAGTTTGGCAAGGAGCCCCCAAAAAAAGAAGTTAATATTGGGAAGTGAGCTGATTGCGAGTTTTCTGAGTTAGGGCTGGAAAGGGCAATGTCAGGCGGAGGAGGAAGCGAAGCGTGGCCCATAACAAGGAGAAATGTGGAAAGAAATGGGCACAGCTCACAGCTCATGCCTTTGTAAAGATGTGGCTGTGTGGCAGAAGAGGAAGATGAGAACTCTACCAGAAACCAAAAACCAGCATCATCAGCATCCGCACAGAAATAGTGATAAAGCACACTTATTAGTAAAGCCATAATGTGTCACGGACGTTATTACTGCTTTGTCATTGTTTTTTATAGAAGGGGAAAAAATATTTATCTCGGAAAAAAACATTTTTTCCCTTCCACCTCGTGAGATATTTACGACGGCGGTGGCCAAAAATATATTGTAATGGTGAGGGCTTGTCAATTTTCAACGGAGTTTATTCCTTGTTGCCGATGCGGCGAATGCCGATACAGGAAAGAAAATTTTCTTGAGAAGAGTCTAAAGCCTAATCAGCTAGCGTATGGCTACAAGATAATGAGGAGAAAAAGGCTTCGCAGGCACTTCTCACTTTAAAAATTATTTCAACCTGGGAAAAAAGGAATGGTGCAGGATTTTAGTTGCTCTCGTCACGACTTATTTTTGCATTGTCTGGAAAAAAACTGAATTAATTTTCTATACGGGAAAAGACTGCTTCTCACTAAAGCGAGTAAAAACTTCCTTTTTAGAGTTTTGAGAGAAAACCGCAAAAAAATTGTTTTTTTGCACGGCACACTAGTTCCGGTCTTTTCACTTGGACACCATTTTTTTAAAAAAAAAGGAACATGGCTATACTGAGAAAAAAATGGAGCTGCTCAGCCATCTCATTTTTTCTTTTCCTCTTCTTTTTTTTGCCAACCTATCCAAGTGTAAAACCACCCACGCATGTATTCCGCAATTCATATTATTTTTACAAGGGAAGATGAGAGGACACAAAAAAGATAATTTTGGCACTTGTTTTTTCCTTCCCTTCCACTTTATGGCTTTTGCCGTCACCGTCACCCGCGTTTACCTTTCCGACAAGTATCATCCTTTCCAAATCCTGCGAGTTTTTCTTCCTTCTCAGCAAAAAGACCACTTATCATTGTCAGACTAGGCAGCGGTGGATGTGGAGGTGGTGGCAGCAAAGAAAAAAAAGAGTTTGACATTATTTTCCCGTGGCTTCTCCTCTTTTTCTTCTTTTTATTTGTGTGCCTCCGCCTGACTGATTTTAATTAGCCACCGGGAGGACAATTCATGTCAGGAAAAGAAGAAGCTACCTCTGTAAATTCTGTATGACGCTTTTCCATTTATTCTCTGACGTGGCAAATGGCGCTGGTGAGCAAACAGTGGCAAACCAGTAGCGAAAAGGAATGAACTCTTGTGCACTTGTGACAGTTAGTAGCGGGAAATCGAGAGAAAAAAAAATTGTTTTTGTGTGGGGCACGTCGACTTCATTCTAGGACAAGTGAAATGGGATGTGTCTTCTTGCTGCCACCCTCCCACCCAGAAAAAAACATCTCTGCCCATATTAATAAAATGTGATGAGCTGAAAAAAATATAAGAATTTTACCTTTACAATCCCTGTCAAGCTCTGATTGTGAGACAATCAGACCAAAAAGTTCATGTCAAGAAACCGGTGTGGGATATATCTTTGATGCTGATTGCTTATGTATTTTTTATGGATGGTCTTGGTCGTTAGTATGAAATGTGTGTTGCGGGGGGTGTTCGATTATATATATTTTTTAGGATGGGCTATCGATTGACACTTGCCACTAGAATAAGGAAAAAAAAGAAGATAAAAGTTAACAGGATGTGATATTAATATTTTTTCACTTGCAGGTGGTCTTCTAAGCTACAGTATGCATCAGGGTAGCAAGCGCGGGGAGAACTGGAACTTTTACGATCACACTTACGACGGAATCTGGGAAGGCAATTATCTGACCAAAGGGCTGGGCACGTTGTTTGACGGACGTGAAGGCCCGTCCAATTTCAAAGATGATTACTACGTCCAACGAGGCAAGTATTTACTTTTGTGATGATGGCTGAAAAAAATAAATTATAAATTATAAAAAAAAATTATATTTTTTACGGTCCAAGCTCAACTTTGAAAAATGAGTCATTGTCACATTCTCCTTTTTTTAAATATATGAGCCAGTAAAAAAATTTATTCACGGGGATGGAGGCACGTACAGAAATTAAAATGAAATTGCAATTACTACAGCTGCCCGTTCACGCATCTCAACTGAAAAATGAATTCTCGGGGTGGCGATGGTATGAGTTGAATGAATGGGGTTGGTTTTTTGATAGATGTAAGACGGAGACAAGTATAAGGGACTGTTGCACAGAGCATGTCATATTATTTTTGATTATTTGCCTTTTGCAGTGGACGTGGTGAACGGTGAAGGGAACATTATCATTGTTTGATCTCCGTGTTTGCCGATGATGATGAGAGTGATGATGAGATTTTTTTGTTTGCGGAGAAGTGAGAAATGGAAAAGTAATCTGAAAAATAAAACGGAATGAGAAAAAGTCTCTGTGTGATGATGGGGCTCACTGTTTGCATGGCTAATCTTGGAAAAGTGCTATTTATCACGTTTCCTTCTTATTCCCATTAATTTCATCGAAAAAATATGCTTGACTGTTTGGCTATGTACTCACTCAGGTCCCAATTTTTTTTATCTTCACTTCTTCCCCGTCCAATTGTTGTCATTGAAGAGATATTATGCAGAGTGTAGACTTGTCGTAGGCTCAGCGTGAAAATTTATTTAAAAATTTGAGCTCTGATCAAAACATAATTTTTTCACACGGAGCGTCATTCACTCCTCGTAAAATATGATTTACTTTTAAATATGTTTGCAGGGAAAGGGTGGGTCGGCTGGAAGAATGAGACGAGGAACGCTTCGTCCCCCGTCGAAATCAACTTTAAATTTGACTCCGTTCGCGAGTTCAACTCGCTTTCTATCCACACATCAAACCAATTTACGAAGGAGGTCCAGGTGAGAATTGCATTACAAGTTTTTTATTATTTCTTAGGCAAGCATTAAAAATATATTTGTGAGCTTTTCCAATTCCTCCCATTAGTAAAAAAATATAAACTGAATCATTTAAAAAGCATGTTTACAACTTGTAAACAAGGGCTAGCACATTGCATGACAAATTCCCTTTTATTTTCTCTTTTCACTTGGCTAAAAATGGCATGGGCTGTGCACTGAAAAAAATGAACTGTGACGGAGACACGAATTTATATTTTTTTGCAGCTAGGAAAAAGGAAAACAATTCATTATTTATTTTCCTTCACTATAACGGACAGACTGCTCATTATTCCAGTTGCGAAAAAAAATATATTTTTTTAACTGCTCCAATCAACCTCCCACTTTCTGACAGGTTGAGAGCCCATCCATAATGTAAATCTTGTTGGTTTACCACTTCCAAATATATTATTAGCCGCAGCGCACTAATTACAGTGAAAAGTACACGGGCAAGTTCCCCACTCAAGCTTTAAAATTTGACACGACAGGGGTATGTGTTGTAGGTGTAAGCAAAAAAAATATTTTTGCTGTGCAGGGGCGTACTACTACTAAACAGGGGAAATAAATTCACAATTTCTTGTTAGCCTCGCTCAATGCTCGTTACACTGTCCCGTAAAAAGAATAACATGTCAAGTCTAGTCAAGTTAGTAATGATGTGACTCCAAAACACGAGGAAAAAGCAAATAGTCCGTTTTACAAAAGAAAAGTTTCATGTTTTTTCTAGCTTTGCCCACTAGTCATAGCCTAATTCTTCCCTTTTCCTTTTCACTTTTTTTCATCAAAGTGAACAAGAATATTTTTTAATGACGGAGTCGCATTTTTATGACACTCGTAAAAATAAGTGGGATCTGAGATACTCCAAGAAATATAAGAAGGAAATTGCGGCCACGTTCATTATGTACACATGCGAAAGGTTAAAAGCGTAGCTGGGGGATTATGACTTTTCAGTTTTTCACAGGGAAGAGCTGTCTTGCATATATTTTTTTGTAGGGGACAACTTGAAATTATTATCTAGTGGAATAGTGGAAATGTATCTCGTTTTTTATGCTATCCTTAAAAATATTGTAGTAGTGGAGAAGCTCTTAGCTCGTTACATCCTTTAATTTGAGACTTTAAGTAAATAACGAGGGGATAAAAATAAGAATGCCGGGGGTGGTAGTGACAGTAGTAGTGCTCGTGATCTTACCACCACTTTTTCCTTTGTGACAAAAATATTTCACGAAGAAACGTCAGTGGCCCTTTGGCAGAAAGATGAAGACACTTGAAAAGATAGCTTTTATCACTTTTGCAATAAATGAAGAGACGAGCCACATGTAAAAAATAAAAGTAAGGGTTCTAGGGCTGTAAGGAATTGATGAATTATGTGGTTTGCAATTTGAACTAAAATGGATGACAGTTACCATTTTGCAATAAATGAAGAGACGAGCCACATGTAAAAAATAAAAGTAAGGGTTCTAGGGCTGTAAGGAATTGATGAATTATGTGGTTTGCAATTTGAACTAAAATGGATGACAATTACCGACTGATACCGAATTAATTAATGACAATCAACCACCTGTACTATACACCTTACTAGTTATAGAATACTTTTTGAATAATTTTAATTATTATGGCGCTAAAGTCAAACATTTTCAAATTTTCATCAGGTTTTCTCCGAGGCTCGAATATTCTTCAGTATTGGGGGCAAGCACTTTAAACAAAGACCCGGTGGTCTATAAACACAAGGAAGACTGCATTTTCGAGGATCCGCTGTACATTCCTATCAAGCTTCCACAGCGTGTCGGACAGTACGTAAAGATCCACCTATTTTGGGCAGCAAAGTGGATACTGATCAGTGAAATCACTTTCGATTCCCGTAAGGAGAGAACATAAATCAAAATTTGTTTTTCCTTTTTCCGATAGGAAAAATAAATGTCAAAATCTAGGATAAATTTAATTTTTTGGAGGTCTCTGACCCAAATACTATCCATCATTAATGTTAACATTTCTTTTACATTTTTCGCAACTTTCTGCGAAAATATAAAAATCAATTTATAGAGCCGGCAATGGGAAACTTCACAGAGGAAGTAGTACCGGTGCAATTACCACCGAGTACAAGCACACCCGCGCCAGTTCCCGTTGAAGAGATTCCCCAGCAGTCTCAGAGCGACGCTTCCGAAAGCAGTTCTGGAGGAAGTAGGATTCCACAGGAAGTGATAAGTAAGCCGAAAAGTATTTTATTTATTTTTTTCGGAAGATAACAAGAAAAATATTTATTTTTGTAAAAAAATTATAAATCATCAACCCCTCCATAAAAACTCCATATATTTGCATAGCCATTCCCCTTTCTCTTCCCACACCATTTACAGAAAATAAATCTGTGTTTTTACGCGTAATCATTTTCACGTCATCTTCCTTTCCTTTTTAATGACTCTCACACAAAATTTGATTTACGCTCACAGATCACATGATAATTGGCCACACTCCAACTCTGCACGAGGAGTGGAGCTCCCTGACAATCGTGATTACCGCTGTGATCAGCTCGTTCGTTGCAATAGTGCTCGTTCTGCTGCTGCTTCTTACAGCGATGGTATTCCGGCAGAAGATGAAGTCTCGGGGGGAGCTCCCCGGAGCTCGTAATGGGATGCCGCTGCACTACGGAGAACATCACCACTTGGAATTCGGGTACGCCACACCTGAGGACATCCGCAAGCAAAAGATTCCCACGGGCGGGGAGTACCAAGAGCCATTTGTGGATCCGCAGTGCCAGTACCACGACTATTCCGGGAATGGGATGAATGTAATGAGCGCCGCAATTGAGAACAGCTCCGACTCCGGAGTCAACGTGAACGTCTCAGGGAAGGGAAGCCTCACACAGTACTACAGCTGCACTCTCGTTTCCAATCCAGCTCCGGCATCTGCACAAGGTACATCTTTAAAATCTAAATTTGCCCCATTCATAAAGAAATTACCTTTCTAAGAAAAAAATATATTTTTTATGGCAAATCTTTGCACGTGCACCCATTTCACCCTCTCCACCGCTCTAATTAAATTAAATTACCGACAGAGTCAGCAAACGAGTACGAGTACGCCGTTCCAAATGAGCTTGGTAAGCTATTGCCTAATCAATTAAGCCCGCTGAAAAGCATCCCCAACTCGCCAGCCACAATGAGCCGGAGCAGCGGAGGAGGGAGTAGTGGCGGCTCTTGCAGGAACAGTGTAAAGCAGAGATTCCGTGAGCTGGGCGTTCCCGAAATTCCCAAGCATCGGCTGAGGATGTTGAGGAAACTTGGGAATGGTGCTTTTGGAACTGTAAGCTCATTACTTAGCTAATTTAATCCTTTTAGAGAACAAAAAAATAAAATGAATGTCTCTGTAAAAAGCAACTTGTGGCTCTGTACATGACTTCATGAGAGCGAAAAAAAGATTAAATGAAATAGAAGATATATGGCCCACTCTCAGAACTTGTTGCTGCGCTGGTATGAAATTACTCGTTTTAAAAGCAGCCTTTCTCTTTTAGGTGTACATCGGGGAACTTGAGAATGGGAGTAAAGGCACGAACCTCGTTGCAGTTAAGCAGCTTCTCAAGAACGCAACAGAAAAGGAAAAGTGAGTTTCTCACAAAATTAATTTCCCTAATTCCGAAATGGAAGGAGGACAAAGTAAAAAAAATTATCTTTTTTCTTCCATTTTAAAACATTTTCTTTTAGAATGGACTTTCTCGAGGAAGTGAGACTCCTTTCCTCCCTCACCGACCCGAATGTCACTCATGTGCATGGAGTCTGCTCTGAGAGCGAGCCGCATAGCGTCATCCTAGAATTCCTGGAGTTGGGAGATCTTTGCCAGTTCCTCAGACAGAATGATACGCTCTTACCTTCCTCGAGCAAAAAGCTGAGGTACAAGACGCTTTCAGTAAAATTGAACTTTTTTTCGTGACTATTCATAAAAAGTGAAGAAAATTGATTGCGAGAATATAACACTGAGCTACATTGTCTATTCATTTGCTTTTTTTTAAAAAATAGTCTGAGTAATCTCGTTCACATCAGCACCCAAATTGCGAGTGGGATGAAGTTCCTCGAAGCGAGAAATATCGTGCACCGGGATCTAGCGACAAGGTACAGAGAAGTGAAAAGAGTTTATTCATTTTTTCTCATTTTCTCCCGCAAATGACTTGTTTAATTAAGCAACGTCATTTCCACGCAGGAACTGTGTCATCGGGAAAGGTCTGGTTGTTAAGATAAGTCATTTCGCAACCGATACGGATCTCTACTCCTCCGACTATTACAGACTCGACGGGAAAATGCCGCTGCCAATAAGGTGGATGGCTTGGGAGTCGCTGTTCATGGTAAAAAAACGAAAAAAAAAGTTTTTAATGATGATTTTTTGTCAAAGCTAAATTTCCATTTTTGAATATTTTTTCCAGGGAAAATACTCGACAAAAAGCGATATCTGGTCATTTGGCGTAACCCTGTGGGAAATATTTTCGTACTCGCGACACTCTCCTTACCCGACTATGGCGAATCAGGAGGTGATCCACAACGTGCGGCGCCTCTCCGTTCTCGAAGAGTCGGATCTGTTTGAGCCGCTCAGCAAGCCGCACAACTGTCCCCGAGATGTTTATCAGCTGATGTGTGATACATGGCGGAGAAGCGACGATGAGCGCCCTTCCTTCTGGGAGATTCATTCATTCCTATCCAGAAAAGGGTCTCCAGTTCACGCCGCACCTCACCAAGCAGGGATCATCCAGCAGACAAACAGCACCGAATCTCTCCTCTTCCACAACTCTACAGATAACGGGACCATCCGCGTCATCCTCCCTCGTCGAGCATTACATCGTATAAAAATATTATTTTTTCGGAAAGTGATAAAAAAGGATTCTGATGTAAAAAAAATTTTCACTTCAATGAGACAAATTGTAAACTTTTTAGTATGCCCGGCATGCACACACTTTCTGAAAATTTTGTAAAAAAATGATAAATCTCGCATGATTTACTGCACCCCAACTTTGTAAAATGAACGTGTAGAAAAAACATATTTTTAGACGAGGAAGACTGATTCCACATCCACGGCGGATTCTTTTATTGTCAATAAATAAATTAGAAATACGCTATTTATAACTACGCTGTAAACTAACTTAATTCTAACATGTAAAGCAGCGAACTAAGAAATAAAATGAGCTAGCTCCCAATGTCACAATTTTTGTAAATTTTTATGTACATAAAATACAATAAAGTAGATTCGAGATGCATTCTATGCAGAAAATTAGAATTTCATATCAATGCAATGTGAAAGAACTAGCGCGAAACATAAAAAATATGAATAAAATTACTGAAAAAAATATATTTTTTCGTTGCATTTGCTCCCGCTCCCAAACTTATTTATTCCGCAATGGTTTCGTTGAGGGCGAACGGTTTCCTCGCTCCGGTGTGGAGGAAGAATAGACCTTTGGATCTGGAGATATTAGGAATATAAAATAGAAATGCATAGAGCACAATAATGGGAAGATTAATGGGGAAGAGATAGCAAGCAAAAATGCATTTAGGATGGTGAACCTGGCAGAGCAGCCTTCTCCCAAGTAGGCGACACTGGAGCATCTGCACAGCCCATCTCTAAATTCCTCCCAGCTGGTGCACTCACAAGAGAGAAATCCCTTTGGGTTTACGATCGACTCGAAATAGTATTCATATGAACGGATATGACTGCATCCACCTGAAAAAGCCATCCAGAAATTCAGAAATAACAAACGACATGGAGAACTGAGATGTCTGTCGATAAAGGGGAAGTGTGTGCAGTCATTTCTCCATATTTTGAGCTAGGCTTGGAATCATTCAGTAGCAGAATCAGAAACAGCTTTGATATGATAATTAGCAGGAGGGAGGAGAAATGGAAGAATTGCATTTTTATCTTTTACCGAAGAAGTCTACACCACAGCCGGGCTGTTTCCTGCCACCGTTCACGTAGAAATCGGCGTGACCGCGAGGCTCGATGAATGCCAGTGCAACCCGGTTCCGGGAGGAAGAAGCACCCCCAGCGGTATGGATGACGTCCACGTATAATGCGTCGGAGGGATCTATCCGGTTGTCATCGTTGACGTCGGCGAAAAGGGGCAATGCGGGATCTAGTGCTGCGATAATGGAATGAAAAATAATTTAAAATTTAAAAAATTTTATTTAGCAAAATAAATGTATTTACCAGTTATTCTGGGTAATGTAAGTGTCATGTTGGACCCTGCATATCCAGCAACGTGCGCTCCTAAACTGTGTCCGATTAAGTGGATGAGGTCCAGTGATGTTCCTTGAGAGACCAGGAACTCCACAAATCTCGCCACCTTCACTCCCACCAAGTGTGTGTTTTTCGCAGCGTCGTTGTACCACGGAGCTTGCGCCAGGCGTCCCCACTCTACAACGATGAGGTTGACAGGTGCAGACTTATTGTTCTGTAGAAACGCTGGAAAAGAATTCAATATAAAAAATCACTCCCTTGTCATTCTAATTTTGCAAGCAGGACCAGCTAGATTCAATGCAGATTATGTTTATTTTCATAAGAATTATCCTATTCTCACCCTCTCTGGCGGCAGGAGCAAGGCCGAATTTATCGCTGTTTGTGAATCCATGAATGAGGATTTTTGTCGGGTGGTTTTTGTTGAAGTACGAAAATCGGAGGACTTTCTCGTCACCGATTAACAGCTCCTCGGAAAAATCTACATTGTGCCTGTGAATTTAAAACCATCACTTTTCACTTTCCTGTCGCTGCAATTTCTATCACGTCTTCTATTAGTTAAGCTACCTATTATTATTTTCTAAACTTATCGGCGTTTTAGTCTATCAATATTTGTTCAAATTACTACTTACCTCGTATACAAAAAGAAATGGATGTCCCTTTCCTTCTCTGCAACGGAACTAGAGAAGAAATACCGATTAATATCTGTGCTGAGGTCAATCACTGCTGGAACGTGCTTCCCACTCCCATCAGGAAACCACACTATAGAAGAGCGAGATATTGTTGGGATCCTCTCGCCTAACGTTTGCATCCGCAGTACAAATACAAATATAAAAGTGAGTAATGTACGCTGTATTGGAATCATGATAAAACTCAATTTAAGTACACTTTTCCAATTATTTTTTTCCTTCTAATTAGCTCTAAAGAAGAGAATTAGTCACCGAAAGTGCAAAGTACAAAAAGCAAATGGATAAAAAATTAAGCTGCGCTGTGAATTAAAACGCGAGGCGAAAAGTAGGTACCCGAAAGCTACGCTTTTAGGGTGATCCAACAAGAGCAAGAGTTACCAGATAAGGATAAATTTATGCCATTTACATTTTAAAATGAACTTAATTTTTTTAAAAAAATGAGTTCTGTGTCGGCCATAATCACGGATTAAAGTCAGACGAGAAACCTTCTCTTCTGAACTTGACACGCTCCCATCCGTGCTTTATCACTACTCTTTGTTCCCACACTCCACACTAGCTTAGCATACACGGCCCTGCACACGTGTGAAATATTTTTTTTCATATTTACCTATGAAAGCAGCAGAAGATAAAAAACGGATTCCCCAAAAAAAATTGAGCACAAGTTCAATATGTCACGGTCTATTTGTAAAACGGAATCGAGGATATCAGCAACAACACTCTCACCTTGCTTATCTTGCAGCAAACATCCGCACTAATATTATTATGGTAATGGCATGAATGAGCACCCGTTACAAAATAAAATGTTGTAAGTGAAGGATTTTTATAAGTGGTGGTATGACAAGTGCAACCAATCCCCATCCATATTAAATTTTTTTCCTGTCGTTAAAAAATTGTAATGAACCCTGAAAAAATAACTTCAAACGTGTCTTCGTTTAGTCTTGAGCAGAGGCACGTAATTGAAAGATTTTTTGAGAGGAATGGGCTGAAATGCGAGAGAAAACTGTGGCAGTTATAATAAAGAGCGGAAATAAAGGAGTAACTTCCTTACCGTAAAATGTGACCAAGGCAAAGTGTTCATTTAAAAAGTTCTCCTGCTCATTTAGTATCATTCCAAGTCGTAAAATAGCGACGGGGATGGGGATGCCGATGCACCTCCCAAAGAAATTATTATACGCACCAGGAGGGATCTTCCGTTTCTCACTTTGAGATGGGAACCGCTCCAAACATCCGGCTGGGATCCTGTTTTTGCGGTAAATAACTGTGATATTACCAGCACCACTATAATAATTTTTTTTTCTGTTGCCGAAAAAGGGGAAAAGTTGTATTGAGGAGGACGCGGGAAAAAGTGGTTTTCGGAGGGAAAGTGTCTTTACTAATTGGTAGTGAAAAAATGTAAAATGAGAAGCGACGGGCGCAATAGCTGTCTTAATAAAGTTTAAGTACGTGCTCGATAAACTGCGTAGCTAAGTTGAGTTTGACTGGCGAGGGTAGCTGCAAAGTTTTCCAAGTTGCTTTTTATCCATATCCAACTTCAGCCGCTTTTTTTATATTGTTCTTGTGTCATTTAATTACATCCTTCAAGTCGTTTTCATCAGTCAGCATCAGCATGGAAGAAGGAGATGAAATGAGATGGAGTAGGAACAGCAGCTAAAAAAAGAGAGCTTCTCCCTCAGACAGAAAGTTTTGATGCTCGTGATGGGCATCATTCTCCTCCTCGAAATGGCAGTTCGCAGTCAAGTGCATCTGTTGTTCGTTAAAAATTATGGCAGCGGAAAGTGTTGCACTCAAAAACGCTGCCTTTCGCATAGTAAGTGGATGACGTAATGACAACGACAACGAACAACCGTGGAAAATTTTAGTTCTATTTTGTCTCATATGCGAGTGTGGATAGAAAGGCGTTTGCTGCCGGTCATAATTGAAATAACTCTTTTGCACAAAATATGGATAACTTAAACGCCATTGTAAAAGTATATTTTTGTACAGTTTACTGCATAATTTAAGATGAAATGTAAATTCCTCATGCACTTATGTGTGCTTCGTTGGAACTATTTGCGATACGGACTTTCCTAGGATAATGTTGCACTGCTTGGTTGTGGGTGTATACCGTTCACTCAAAGTTGACGGGTGGCTTCACAACACAGAATAATTTTCCTTTTCAAAGGTGGAAAGAGAAAGCGGTTCAAAAAACGCCCGTTTGTTAAAATTTGCTTGGAAAGGAGGCTAAAAGAATTGCCAAATGCAGTATATTTTTCCTCGTTTCCACCTTCCTCACCGTGTATTTACCAATATACTTACTTGTATGTATCATTACACAAATAAATAGTAGAGTGCATAGCATATGTAGTTGACTACGGCTACGGCTCCATCGCTATCACACTTCCTAGGAGATGGAGGGAAATTCCTGCCGCTCTCTTTTTTTTTAAAAAAAAATGAATTCTCACGGGAACCATTTTTCACCGGAGTAAATAGGGAAAAATACATTTTTTCCCATCGCATCACTCTTTTCCTGTGTCCTGAGTCCTCTTGCAGGATGTAATAAGCGGGAAAACTAGCCACTCACTTTTTTTACCGAATACTGGCCAGTGAGAATGAATTTAAAAGAGCACACCTTTTCCTACCCAGCTTATCTTAACCTGGGTCCTAGCCTTATCTTATAAACCGCTTATATAAGTATGCGATATGTTTATTCTCCCAGCATTTTCAGGGAAAGTTTGGTGTGTGTACAGAAACAGCATTATTGCATTTTTTTGTCTTTCTCTCTCCCTCAGCAGCTTACAAGCTTTACAAGCTCACCAGGAAAATGTAAACAAGAAAAAAAAGTGAAACTGCAGCGGTGTCTATATCTGCTCATGTATCCTTTTTTTCTTCCACGCTCCAATAAAAACATGCCCCTTTTTCCTTTTCCTGCTTCCAGCCTATTTCGCTTAGTTAGCTGGAGACCGGAGACTGCAAGCTTCCCGGAATATATTTCACTTAGAAAGTGGCTGTGGCAGTGGCATCAGGTGTTAGATTTCAAGATCGACCCTGGAATCAATGAATCTCCAAAATAAGATGAAGATGAGGAACTGGAAATATATCCTTTCCTTCCCCCTCTCGCTTTCCTCTCTCGCTCAATATCATAAAAGGAACGGTTGCGGGTTTGCTGTTGTGCCCGACATTGTATATATATTTTTGTTTACCTAATGCACAAAAATTTCAGTTTTCCCCTCCAGAAAATTTGTGCTGCTCATTTCCAGAGATAAAATAGTGAAAGTTTGCGCTCTCCTTTATTGTAATATATTGTGGAAAGTGTAATCTATAAAGTTTTATGAGCAGAAGAGAAAAAAAATGTTTTCTCATTTTACTGTAGTGTGCAGTGCAGTCATTTGCATTATTAAAAATTTTCCAGGTTGGCTTTGGCTGCTGGCTGGAGTATAGATATATTTCTGGAGAGGTAATAGAATACTGCTCATATTTCACTGGAATGGGAAATACTGAGATAAAAAGGGTACGTAAAATGAGGAAAGATGAAATATGGAGAGGAGAAGAAAATTGGTTATGTAATCTTGTAAAAATTGCACATTCACCTAACTCATTATTGAAGAGGTAGGGGATGGTGCAGTGGGAGTGACGCAAAGAAGAAATTAATAAAGAAAATGGGATGTAGTGTGTACTGCACCGCAGAAATTTTTCACAGAGTCTTACCTGGCATTTAAAAATAGTAATTTTTAAGGGGAGAGGTACTTACAGGGTTTATGGGGAAATTTTGTTGCTCTTTTTATTAAAAAAATATTTATAGTGAAAGTGCAGCATGAGCTCATAAGAGACAATGACTGCCTGAGTACCCTATCACTGGACTTTCGGTTGGCTGCTGAAACAAATGCTATTTACACATCTAATAGAATAACGTACTTCCCAATGTTAAAATATTTAATTTTGGTCGCTCAACTAGTCAGATTTTCCATTCGACAGGTTTTTCTGACTGTCCTCTCACCTCTCAAATTTTTTTTTGTCTCCAGAAAGAAACTGTCACCAGTGAGTAGTCAGTAGCCATCACTCCCTTTTACTTCCACCCCGCTTCACCAGCATCATCTCCATCTCAGATTTTTTTTATCATCCCCATCCCCTAAGAAAACGCACTCGGAATATCTTCCTGTCATTGTCCTTCGCTTTCAAACTTGTGACATTCTGACATCTGCTGCACGCATCAAAATAAAAATTGTATCCATATCCCCCTCCAGACAGAAATATTTCTCGTCTCCTTCTTTTCCTTTTTTTTCTTCGATCTCCAACTCAAAAATAAATTCAAGTAGTAGCCTAGCTGAGTAAGGCAAACTTACGTTACCAGAATATTAATTTTGCATACTAAAAACTTACTTTTTTAATTAAAGCATATTTTCCATTCCAAAATATCTTTCACTTGCTACCTCAGCACTCTTCATAATAAAGTTCTCAAAAATGAAATTCATGCTATTTATAAAAAACATTTTTTTCACTCCCAAAATAAAAGAGAGAAGAGAACAGCCATTCAGAAAAAGAAAATAGACTCGGTTATTTTGTAACTGGAGTGTTCTCCAGAATAATGATGATCTAAAAAAAATACATGTACCTCCCCGCGAATATAAACTCCACTTCTGCCTGGAATATCTGAACAGCTCTATGAAAAAAAGTAAGTCTCCAAGAAAAAAAAAGATGCCTCTCAGCATTCATATATTTTTTGTAAGAGGATTCTGATGTATTTTTTGCTCGGAGCAGAACACAGAACACAACAGTGAGTGGTGGTGAGGAAGCGAAGCATCATCTCATCTTCTTTTTTTCCTTTCCTTGTTTACAAATTTACCCTCTTTGATTTCCCTTTCATTTTCTTTCAAGTATCTATTACCATATTACCCTCTTCATATTACGGGAAGACACACAGAGAGGGAGAAGTGAGTGGCCTACACGCATATGAATGATACACAGATGACATTATTAGCGTTTCCGAAGAGGAAATCTGCATGCTTTGAATACCGTCGTGCATTCTCATAAAATATTTTGTTTCGGTGCATTTTCAAAAAGGGAAATATGGAAACAGTTGAATGCCTCCGCACAGGGAGATGAGAGAGGAGCACTCGAGAAAAAAAAACTTTTTTATATAGAAAAAGGGGTTGGATGTTGGCTGTTGGCTTGCGGAATATTAACCAAGTTATATGTATTTTCTCCGGGAAAATCCAGTTTATTTTGGAATGTCAAAAAATGGAGCTTTTTTTGATGTCCCCTTGAAGAGGGCATTTGGCGTTTTCTTCATAAAAATATTATTTTGTGGCAGCTCCAGTACGCAAGGAGCACATTTTGAGGGTGATACGGGAAATGGGGCAAGGCTGCAGAGAAAAAAAATATTCCACAGATATTACCCGTCAGCAGCCAGAAGAGGGAAAGATCTTTCCAGAAATTTATATATTTTTTCACTGCCTATTTCATTTTATATGTATTTTCTCCGGGAAAATCCAGTTTATTTTGGAATGTCAAAAAATGGAGCTTTTTTTGATGTCCCCTTGAAGAGGGCATTTTGGCGTTTTCTTCATAAAAATATTATTTTGTGGCAGCTTCTATGTACGGGGAGCACATTTCGAGGGTGATACGGGAAATGGGGCAAAGCTGCAGAGAAAAAAAATATTCCACAGATATTACCCGTCAGCAGCCAGAAGAGGGAAAGATCTTTCCAGAAATTTATATATTTTTTCACTGCCTATTTCATTTTCCCATGAGCAAGCCACTCATTGATATGTTTGCAGTTGACAAGTCACAAAAAAACTTGTAGAAAACTGTCGGGGACCAGAACCAGAAGTCGGGATGACGCGTCCCGCCAGCAGTTTTATTGTGATATATTTTTGAGAGTTTTGTGCGTGTGGGAACGTATGAAAAGTAAATGAAATGCACCTTCGTATGAAATGTTTTTGAAAGAAGTGTAGCTGATGGGTGAACGTGATACGAATTAAACGAATATTTTCATGAGGTTGGATTTTTAGCAATGCACTTTTGCGTTGAGTAATTTGACATTTGATCTTTTTATAATGGGGAGGGAGGAGAAAAAATTTATGCTCCGTTTTATTCACCTCTTTGTTTAATGGCAAAGTCTCTATTACACTTTAATTGCGTTGTTTTACCGAGCTGCAGTTATTTTTTCGTTACATTGCACCTAAAAATGATGGGCGTGGGGACGAACTGCGACATCCTTGAAAGAGCGATTACCGGAGAAAATGGAGAAATGAAGAGTATCTCCAACAGCTCCTACCAGAATCGGGGTTTTTAATGGGGTGTCCTGAAATAAATGTTGATCTTGTGCTTTGTATCCAGTCCAAGAAAAAGAAAACAAAAAAGGGGTACTTTTCATAGCGGAATATTGTAAAAAATAATTCTAGAGCTGGTGAGCTAGTCATAGGAATTTTCCATTCGTGGAATTTATTTCGGTAACATCTTGCATCTTGCTGGGAAATGGAGAGGGAGAGGAGGCATAAAAAAGGGAAATGGATTTTGATATCAATTTCCTTTTTCATGAGTTTTTAAGGAGAACTGCGTCGTTTTTTAATATGAATAAAATGCTGTATTTTATGGAACGGAATGGCTCTCTGCATTATACCTAAAAAAAGTTGTACCTTAAAAAAGTAAGCTGAAATGCATTTTAGGACTACTTTCTCCTTTTTTAATCGATTTCACTTTCTCCATATTTCCTGTCTTTGTGGCTTAGGAGTAT
>JAHZND010002036.1:0-11919 GCA_027744115.1 Acrocyrtus sp. NNG-2020
CCTTTCTCGTTAATCACGGTATACTATTGATAAAATAATTTAATCTTCAAAATACTAATTCGAAACTGCAAAGAATTTAAAATTAAAACATCCAGAATTTTTTAATTTTTTGAAGTTGAGCTTGAGACTGATTTGTGGCATTTTACTAGATTTATATCAATATTACCGCAGGCCAACAAACTTTACACAGTTAACTTTAAGTAATTACACTTTGATGAGGCTGTGTTGGTATTTTGATAAAAAGGACGACGAAAGTTCTCATATAAATATGATAATTCGATATGGCATATTTTGAAAGTCTAGCCTTAATTATATGTTAAGGAGGAGCACTTTGCTGCTAGCATTCCACAAGAGTGCTCGCTTCAACCAAAAATTAAAATTTTTTATCAATATTTATATCTCTTATTGCTTTTGGTGGAGGCTATTAAAATCATCAGAGCATAGACATATATGCATTAATTATTGGTTTAGGGCATCCGTATCAACTACAGCACAGTGGAAGGAAGCCAAGTAGACTTTATCAGGTCTGCACATCGCTCCCCTATCATAATAGATGGGCCGTTGAGATTTGCGCTAAAATATTAATTACGAGTCAGCCAATAAATCCAAATTGTTACATAATAAAATCAAGAGTTTTTTTGCAAATTGGATAATTAACAGGTAATATGTATCTTACTTTGTTACGACCGGCATCACAGACGCATCAGCTACACGCAGACCAAGAGTCCCTATAACGCGCAGCTCAGAGTCTAATACTGCATTTGGATCTCCGACTTTTCCCATCGGACATGTGCATGAAGGATGGAAAATTGTTTGGGGATGAGTCCTCACAACACACTCAAAGTAACGGCGACTCTTAAAGATGTAATTTTCGCATCCTGGCATCGGGACTGGATTCATTTCTGCACCTGTCACCTGGAATGCCTTTGTGTGCTCGTACATTTTCAGTATAAACTCCATACCGTCAAGAAGGGTCTCTAAGTCGTCGTCTTTGGGATCGCTGAAGTAATTAGGCTGGATGATGGGTTTTGACATAGGA
The DNA here is from genome assembly GCA_027744115.1 of Acrocyrtus sp. NNG-2020. Lineage (NCBI taxonomy): Eukaryota > Metazoa > Arthropoda > Collembola > Entomobryomorpha > Entomobryidae > Acrocyrtus > Acrocyrtus sp. NNG-2020. The sequence continues at coordinate 1,040 of JAHZND010002036.1, forward strand.
TTGGCATCTACCAGTTTGATATATCCACGACTTTTCGGTCTCGCCAGTAAAACATAAATTAAGTGACTGTCTCTGCCAATTGTCGGCTTGAACCATTTCTCCCAGAAATTCGTATCATAACTTCCGATTAAGTCTTGTGAAGTACCAAATTCCTTAAAGTTTCCACTCGGTGCCAAAATATAAAAAATATCAGGCCAGTCCAGCTGGGCCCGCTTTGTGCTGATAAAACCAAAACCACCGTTAATTGTACTTGCACTTAACACTCCAGTTCCTTTTACTAGGTACTCTAAAATGGACGCCACAGATAAATCCCTGTTGGCCATGAAGGATATCGGCGAATCCATTTGAAAAGAAGCCAGTCCTGAGACGTGATCTTGTAAATTTCGGCCAACTGGCAGATTAATAAGTGGCTTTACCTGAGAACAGCAAATTAAAAATTGAACAATTATTACATAAGGCAATAAATGACCACGAGTTAAAAATTCCTATAAAAGTAACCAAACAAGACTTACTCCAACTTCCAGTAAATGCTCTACTGGACCAATGCCACTCAGCATGAGGAGCTGAGGTGTGTTGATGGCGCCGGCACTGATAATGATTTCCTTGGAAGCTTCTGCATACCTTGCCGTTCCATGATGCAAATAATGGACACCAACTGCACGCATTGATCCGTCAAAGCGAATCTTTGATAATTTTGTAAATCCTTGTGCATTATCATAACATTATCATACTACGCCTAGTACTTTAAAAAAAATAGCTTCTTTATTACCTTTGTTGCATACGCATATTTGTGAATGTGCAGATTCTTGTTTAGTAAATTTGGCGCTATGTAGCCCCTGTAAGTGCTATACCGGACTCCACGTTTCTGGTAGCAAATGATTAAAAGATTGATTTGCCATTTTTAATTAATCAATTAAATTTTTTCACCTGTGTACCTGTGTAACATCGAGAGGACCAAAACTTTGCGTTTGAACGCTGTTTGGATCTAAAGTAGTTGGAAAACCAAGCTCTTCAGCTGCAGCTAGCCAGTGCTTAAGGGCTGGGTCAAATTTTGTGCCCTCTATGTGCATTGGACCACCCTTACCATGAAATTGCTCTGGAACTACTGTCAGCCCTGGATCTCCAACTGTTTCCAGAAAGCATAATATTTAGAATTTCTAATGCAATTACTATAATTATACGCAAATTTTTAATTGCATGAAATACCACTATTTCTCCAGTGCCCGTGATAATCCTCAAGTCTTCGGAAGTATTTTAATACACTAAAGTAATTCCATCGGCTGTCGCCCGTTATATTAGCCCATAAATCATAATCATTGGGGTTTCCTCTGTTATACTGCATCCAGTTACTATTTATAATTGAGGCAAATTAAACTTCACGTCTCAAAATTTTACTTACACTTATACTACAGATAGTATTTGTGGTAGGGAACCTAGAACGAACATCGCCCTTTAATTTTATATGTTCTAAAACCTACCTATTTGAACAGCCGCCAAGTGACCTTGAACGTGGGTACGGCATTTTCTATATTTTAAATAGTATTAGAAAATACTACTGAAATCACGTTTACTTTTTCCAAAAAAACAGAATACCTAACTGTCATTGTAACTTGCCTGATTAATAAATGCAAAGCCAGAGTTATTGAGTGGCTCAGTAAAGTACTCCCAGTCAATAATTGGCTGTCCTAGTAAAATAGAGTTTGCAATCGGAACATAGCTTAGGGGGTGAGGATCGCCTCCAGCTTCCAGCTAATTAATTTAAACATTAACTGATGTAATATTATTACACTTAAAGTTATAGTATACCTATTTGTTTTCATGGTCAAAATCTTCAAATACAGTGATGGAGGTAAAATCAAAATCAGCAAATGAATTAAATTAAATGAGAGAATGTTCACGTACCAGTAGAACTTTGAAATCTTCAGCAAGCCGAGCTGCTACGACGGAACCACTGGAGCCCCCGCCAACTATTTAAAATGACACTAGATATATTATACACATTCTTACCATACTAGTAGTAATCAGAAGACAACTATTAAGCGGAGACATATTTACCGACAATGAAGTCATAGACCTCCAGCGGCCTGTTTTTACTCACAAGCGACACGGAACTTGTATAGAAGAAGTCCATAAGCTGTTGGTACCACGCAACCTGAGATATTGTTGGGTAGGAAGACCAATTGTAAATGTCAACGTACAACAATTAAATAAAGAATAACTAATAACTAACTATCTCACCTTAATTATTAACACCGGTGCAAGTGTTGTAATAAGTGTAATAAACACCGTTGGAATATGTATGGCCCTTAGAATGCTAACCATTTTGGAACAGTTTTAATATTTCGCCCAGCAATCACTAAACGGAGCCTATTTGGCTTAAACTCTACAAAATTAGCATTGTTGAGCTGTTATCTGCACGAACTAAACACAATTGAAAACTGACCAGACAACTACAAATGTTCGATCTATACACTAAAAGGAAGCCAACTCAAAAGGATACATGATGAAACTGAAAAAATTAACTACAGCTAATGTAAACTCACTAAATGAAACTTTTAATTGTTTTAAGTGAAGAGTAAGATACTTCATACTCCGAAGATTCTCATTGTTTTAAATTCACTTTCTAAATGCTGCCGCTGGGGTGGGGTTTGGCAGATAAGGAAATGTATTGGGCTTGGGCTTAACTTTGATACGAGACTTTCTTTGAAAAATTGTTTCGAATCGAGTTTCATATGCCTAGCCAAATCTAGCCAGTGAAGCAAAACTGCAAAAAAAGGATGCAAGGAACAAAGTGATGATCTTCCCCTGCAAAGAATCAAAGTGTTGAAAAGAGTGCGCACGTTTGGCAGTCTAATACGTATGCAGAATCTGATTTTAATCTCCTTTACATTAGTCAACCAGCACCACTACTGATTCAGATTCGCCTAAATTTTTGTATTTGCCTAATCTGCCATTTTTTTCTCAGTTGCTGACTAACTCCACTTCACTCTTTAGTGGCCTTCACATTGTTAAAGTACTTTGTACATACTGTCAGAGGATATCTTCAAGGGAATGCTGCAAAATGAGCTTTCTGTGCAGGATGTGCACATCTAAAGCACGTAAACAAAGAACGAAAGAAAACAGAAGCGTAATGTGCTGCACCGTTTTAATGACGCGTATGAGTGAGCCTCAAAAATCTTTTGCAATTAAAACTTAGCAGTATAGTCCCACTCCCAAAGGAGTAGTAGTACTTGATTACAGGTACGCTGATATTGCTGGGCGGCATAAGCTCTTACGAAATTTTTGATCGAAATGTGCAACAATGCAACTATTAAGTCATACATGTTTCCACTAGACCGATGAAAAGGTTTTGAACCTTTATCGATATCGATCTAATCGGGAGTGTTCATTTAGGAAGGTACTAGTGTACAGATCTGCAACTAATAGTTTTTCACTTTTCTGTTGAAAATCGAAAAGTAAACTTGTTTTGCATTCATTCTAAAGGAACTTTGAATAGATAGACAGGAAAATCATATTTCAAATTTACGTGAAGTGTGGGTGTGGGATCAGATAAGAGGGAAGCTAAACGCTAGAATTTTCATAAGTGAATTAACAAATTGATAAAAATCTGTTTAATGCGGCAATTAAAAAAAGTTATGTAAGGACAGTACAGCATAGGTTTGTTTCGGAAAGTATCAATGAGAGATGCCAAATAAAATGATGGACTTATAAGGTCAACGTACCTACCATCAAGATACAGTTGATAATTGACAGGAATTAGGCACATTCATTAAGACTCATATAAATTAACTAAGCAAATAAACGATTTAAGAGTTAACTTGATAACATCGCTCTATTCGCTCTTCTCGAAAATCTCCAATTTGGAGGAAAATAGAAGTTCCTCTTGTAGTCTTCAAAGGATGGATGCAAACAATGTTTTCAGTAGTATGCCTGTATCTTGCTTTAATGAGATGATCAAAAAATAGTTTTTTGCTTATGCTTTATAGCTATTAGCTATGTATAGTATTTTTTTATTTTCACAAGCCGATTTGCACAACTTTTACAATTTGCAAATAAAAAATAGCGTGTAAATGCAAATATTTTCTAGTAGTCGCTACTCGCTATCTACTAATTAAGAATAATCAGTGTGTAGTGCGCATAATATAGTTGTATTATGATAAACCCCAAATTACCAGTGACTCCTTCTTTTGTTATTTATAGATTTAAAATGGTTATCATAATTTGGATAGGTAGCATTTTTATAAGCGCTTTGAACGCAAAAATATAAACTCTTGGTCTAAGTTTTTGTGTCATCAATTTCATGAACATAACAGCAATTTTCTTTAAGCAGGTATGGATCTGCGTTCCTAAACGAAAAAAAAGACTAAGACCTAAAACTTTGTTGAAGCTAAAATTAAATATCATTATTGCACTCAATTGAAAAGAAAAATTGAATCGATCAATATTACTATATTGCTCTGTATACTATTCAGAGAACTGTTACATTTGCGAAATTGGTATTAAGCTAGAATAGTGTATGAAAGATTACGTCTTGCGAACAATGAAGCTAGGCTTATTAAACCCTTATCTTTGTAACATAAGAATAACTGGTATAAACTTGCAGATATATTTAATTAAACAATAAGAAAGGTGAAGTAATAATGTTGTTGTTGTTTTTCAGCATTTTACTTGTAGTATTCAGCATCATCCTTTTCCTTTATTTTCCGGTTGTTCAACTTGGCGCAGTTCCGTTGTCAGTCTGATGGGATTCCTATACACCACAAATTAAAATCAGTTTTAGGTATGTAGTACAGCGGATGCAATTTCATTCAAGGTTATACGGTACGCGTGCTTACCATTACGCCTTACCTTTTTGTGGGGCCTTAAATGCTCTAAATAGTCCAGCTGCACCGGTTTGGCAGCAGCCAATTTCTCAGTAGCCTCCTCAAACGAAAACCACTTTCGCTTCCGTCCTGAATTTAAATTAAAAATAAAATAACGTTAATTTTAATAAAATTGTTATTAAATAATAAGGAAAGAAGTTCAATTTCCGTTCCACTTTTTTAGGTTTTTTGTAGCAATTTTTATGACCTATAGACTTGGAATCTTCCCACTCTGGGAGTTCGTCCGTAACTATTAGAACGTATACAGCTGTGCGGTGCTTCCTTTCTTCATTCTGCACGTATAAAAAATACAAATAAATTTATGGCAGCTCATTAACCTGTAACAGTTATGCATATATTTCTTGCATTGTAATATTAATGCAGTGTACTAGTACTGCTAGATTTCTTTTTTTAAACATGGGCTCGAGGAAGTTACCAGCAATATCTATCGTGCAAGAATAAGGTCAAATTATAAATTATATTGTGCCTAATTACATAGCATACGAACATAGAGTTATAAAATACTATAGGTATTATTCAGTAATTTTACTCATTTATTTATGTAATTTTTCTGCTAATTTATTCACAACAGAAAAGTCTAACCTCAGATTCCGACTCATCCTTTACGCAAATGCAAGCCGCCCTTTGTCTATAGCCCTCGCTGTCATAAATCCTGGTGGAATTGGGCTTTTCCTTAACCATTTTGACTTAGGCACTACAACTCGTTAATAAAAGTGCTCAGTACTTGTATAGGAAAAGTACGGCCTACTATAATTGTTGCCGGATATCCACAACACAAAACTGCAATACAAGCTTATTGAGAATTAAAGCTTGTAGCAATATAAAAAGGAGACGCTTGATCTGCGATGAAAATAAGCAAACAATTCAAAAACTCAGAGCACGTAGTCAGCAAATAATATTACTGTACTTATGAGCGCACAGCTTCTTACAGAAATTCTAATTGAACGAAACGAAGAATGAAAATGAAAATGCGTTCAACCGTAACTCAAAAAAACGGTTTCTTCTACGTGTGCATGTTTAAACAATCTTCATATTGTACTACTGGATATAAAGGATGAATTTTGGATGATCAAACAAACAATGAATTAGACTAAAAATATTAAATTTTTGTAACAAAACAAAAGTGTTTGAAGATGAAAACTTTTATAGGCATGAGTTTATCTTCATGTATGTAGTAATTGCGTGGATTTATTTTTTGCGAGATATTAACTCCTTTCGGACAAGGCTGTGCTATTTCTTGTTTATGTGAGTCATAATCGTCGTCATAAAATCGTTCGTGGTTTCACTCTCTGTCAGAGTTCAAATTTGCACTCGCGTTAAAGCCAAATTATTGGGCGCGGGCTTAAACTATCTCACAGAACCCAAAAGTTTCTTGGAGAAGAAGGCTGATAATAGACAACAATTTTCAGCTTGTTGGCAGAGCTGATGAGAAGAACATCTTTTTGGCTCAGTCTTTCATCTGTAGAAAAATAATTTGCTAATGCTTTTCTACCCACGGAACTGGATACACCACCATCACCAGCTAAATTGTCTAATTCGACATTAGAGTCGGCCACCATCATTTTTAGCAGAGAAACAGCATGCGAGGAGTTATTATCCTCATCAGGGTCCGAGCTACAAAGAAAGTAAGAAAGTGCCCTGTTGCTTGGAACAATGTCAAGATCTAAATCAGCAGATGTTGTAAGTTGACACCTAACAGGGATCCGAGTAGACTCAGCAAAGTTTAATACTTTAATGTAGTGACATTCCTCACATAAATCACAATCACCGTCGAGCCCACAATCACTGCTAAGATAGTTACTCTTATTACTACAAATTGTACTATAAACCTGTAAATGGTTTCGCCTCGATTCTAGTTCCATTCTCTGTCATTTATCGCAACTCGGAGAGATTGCGCCGTTTTTTTAATTCCGCAGAAAAGAGGTGATTTATTAAGTAAAACTGATCAACTTTCTATTTTGGAATGTAGTCTCACTCGTCGCGTGTTTATCATTCTACACCGTGATAAGCCTCAACTCACTTTTCTTACTCTTTTTAAGACAATTGCACTTTTGCAAGGATAGAGGTGCCTTTACAAATAGTAAAAAGCAGTAGTCTTGACATTGAGTGGACGAGATCCCTTCTTTCAACCCTTTTTTCGGTGCATTAACGATAGAACAAGCTCATCTCTTTTAGAGCAATTTTCATATTTTGCTATTCCATACACCACTAGTTGAGATAACTTGCGGAAATTTTCCTTGTCAAAAACCTTTTTCCAAAAAATTTCAACATCTGAAATGAAATAATTTGAAAGTCAAATTACAACCAAACTTAGGTAAAGTATTCTAATACATCTATGATGTAACTGTATGAGAGTTCCCAAGAGAGAATTACATTACTTCACAGATACAAATAGGCATGCAAATCGTGATACAAAACAAGGATAAAATTATTGCATGTAGTCAATGTAGCATTTTACTAGTTCACTCTGGCCTGGCCTGCTGTCTGCTTAAAGCGAGTATAGATTTTTCATTCATTTTCATGTCCCATACATGCTATTTTACAGTCCAGACAGAGACCAAGGATAAAAATGTGAATTTCACCACTGCTGAAGAAAATCCTACTTTTCTGTATGGAAGCTTGATGGACGGGACAGTACACAGGGACGTTTGTCCTCTTATCGTACAGTACTCAGCGTCTCTACACTCTTATGTATTTTCAGTATTTTCAGCCTGTGTGGTTGGTAGTCTTCCACAGCTTTTTTTACCTAATTCATATAAAATTTAATTCTGAAGTGGAAAGATTTTCTTCCATCCTACCCACTTTCTTTGGAATGTATAATAATTGCACGCTATTGCAGTCCTGTTCACTTGACTTTAGCTGTAGTATGAGAAGAGCGTTGTAAAGAACTGTTCGAAAATCTATGAAAAGTAGAACGCGTGTATAAAAATGCAAGGCTTTGTGTCTTGTGGGGGAAATGAACTTTTTATCGGCAAACTTATTAGCATGAAAATAGTGTCTGTGTCATAGCTCATAGAACACTCACTAAAGATTTACTGGAAGTAGGTAGGTAAGTATGCTTCTTTTTACTGATTTGAGTGCAGAGGTTAATTGGATTATAATGTAAGATGCATCAGTATGACGGACATTTATTTCTTTGTACATTGCATTTTGTGAGGCAAAGAAGCTCAAAAAGTATTTAAAGTCAAGAAACTATCCGTAAGTCAAGTTTAAATTGAATGATGAATTCCTTTGCTACAGTAGTTGGTAGTAGAAATTTGTAACAGTTCATATTCCTTGTAAACGTTCATTCCCATTTTAGTCCTGCCTGAACGTTGATGACAGCAAAAAAAAGTTAGGTCTACACACTTCCAGTTTAGTCGTTCACCAACTTACTAGACTCATTTTACCTAGTCCGATTTTTAAATATTTAGCTGATGTAGTTTTATTTTATCCGGTTTCGCTTTTAAAATTTTACTCGCTAAAACAATTTTAAAAAGACAACTTTCAAAAATGGGTGCCATCGTTCTTTGTTTAATTTTATTTGCGTCTCGCCTTTCAAGTGTAATTTGTGATGGAGCCGCCCACGCTAACACATCCGAAGACAGTCAACCCGCTCATGAAACACATCACTCATCATCTGGAACAGTTTCATCAGTTCACACTACCAGTACTGGAGATGGGGGACATCAAGAGACCTTCTCAAGTATTCTCTCCACCCTCAATCCCGACATCATAAGCAGTTTGGCTAGAAATCCTCAAATTGCGCAAGCACTGAGGTCGTCCGGTGTCGATGTTGGAGCTGGAGCAGCAGCAGCAGCAGCTCATGCTGATGATGATTCTCCAGGAGGGCCCGCAGTACCTCCGCCAGCTGCCGGAGCAGGATTTCCATCACCACTAGGCGGTGGATTTCCAGGAATTGGAGGTTTCGGAGGATTGCCTTATGGTGGAGGAGGCTTTCCATTCTTTGGAGGTCCATTTAAGCAACTTCACGTCAGCGGAGATTTTGGGCTCTATTATCCAGTAGTTGAGAAGGTGAGAATATCCCATACATAAAGGTCCATCATGCTATATTGCCAACACGTAACAGAAAATTACCTAAAAAATATTTTTCTTTGTACGTGACAGGTTATCATTGTGGTCGGTGGGGGCATCCTGATCTTAGTCATTTTGGCTCTCCTTACAAAGGGATTTGCAAAAGGAGGAATGCTCTATAATTGGGGCTCATCTTTGTCAGAAGCCTTAGCTGGATCGGCATCTGTGGATGTTGGACCTTTTCACAAATCTGTGGCAGGCGCAGCAGCAGTTTCAGGTGGAGTAGGACAAAGACCAGGCATTTCTGGAGCCGACGCAGGTGCAGGGGCAGGAAGATTTGTGAATTCACCACAAGGTGTTCAGCTTACACAGAGGGTGTACGATGGTTTTGAGCGAAGATATTAACTTATTTTAAGAATCATTTATGAAGAGAATGCTTATTATGTAAATTTCCATTTAAAAAGATTTTTTCACGTTTTAAATATTTTTTTTTGTGGTTCAAGTATTTGTAGTTTGAGTGTTCAGTAATTTACGTGAATTTCACTGATTTTTTTCGTAAGTTTACAAGCAAAACGCATGAGAAATGCTTCTAGTGTGTTCAACCAAAGAGACTGAAACTGAAATTGTCTAAAAATTATGTACTAGCAGCATTACCGTATTACAATTAAAACCAACAAGTTTGCAAAACTTTTACAATTTCTCTTTATTTTACAAGTGTAAAGGAATCACGAACATTTTGTACAAAAGTACGCCAACGAGGTCATCCCTCCTACGTACTATAATCAAGAAGCTTTATGGAAAAACAACACGAGAAATCAGTCATAAAAGTAAAATTCGCATTTTAGCTGAGCTCTATCTAAAGTAATCATAACAGGTTTAATCAGTCCCAGATAACAATCATAGGTTTTGCACATAGGTAAATATATTACATATTCGCACGTGCGAATTCGGCTCTATGCATAACATTTTTAAAATTTATTTATTTATTCTCCAATCCGACTTGATCATGTCCGAGCACATTTCCCCAATGACTATCGTGGGCGCGTTGGTATTTGTACTGTCATATTAAATTTGGTATAAAAGCGGCTAATTATTTGAAAAGCAAAGAAACAGTTTGAATAAAAAAATTTACAAGTTAAAACAGAATTTACGCATTACTTTGTAACGAAAGGCATAACGGATGCGTCAGCCACTCGCAATCCTTTCACACCAAGCACTCTGAAAAAGGGATAATAGAAGCAGGTACATACATACATACATACTTTTGCAGAGGTTTTTGAAAGCCAAAGTAGGCGTAATAATAAATTTACGTGACTTCTTTAAAAACAGCAGCAGCTTACCTTAGCTGAGAATCTACTACAGTCGTAGGATCTTCCGCTTTCCCCATTGAGCAGGTTCCACTTGGATGAAATGCTGTTTGGGTAAATGCCTTTGCAATACATTCAAATTGAGCACGATGGCTCGATACCGCGTGCTCACAAAAGGGATAAGGTACTGTAGGAAAGCGGGCATTTAGTCTTCGAAACGATGAAGTATTTTCATATATGTTTGCCGCTATCTCCATTCCCTCCACAAGAACTTGTAAGTCGTGATTGGCAGGGTCACTAAAATACTGAGGATTTATTAGTGGAGGACTTGTCGGATTAGCATTGCGCAGGCGTATATATCCTCGACTTTTCGGATGGCAAACCGTTACAACGACAAAATGCGAGTCCGTTCCAATAAACTGGGACAGATATGTGGCAAGAGAGTTGTCCATTGCATTAAAGAGTTCATTTAAGGATTCGGCGAACGGTGCGTCTATTCCAACGCTACCAAAACTTAACATTATGTCTGGCCAGTTCGGAGATTGAGCCAGAGAGGATGAAACCAGACCAACGGCAGTAAGGGCTAAGGGTGATGACAATGGACCTACGAGGAAGACTCATCATCAACCTTTGTCGAAAAAATTACTTACAATTCCCTCTACAGGGAAAGTTTGTA